>CM041778.1:298851980-299013747 GCA_023374045.1 Limonium bicolor
AATTTCAACTACACTCACTGCCCGTGCTGGCGCATGCCTGGAAGTTCCCTTAGGAAAGACATAAAAACTCCGACACTACCGACACTCTGCTAAACTCTGAATCTCTCTCTATGTCCTGGACATAGCAGAGGTACACATCATTCTTTCGTCGTAGTTCACGATACATAGCCATGGCGGTGATGATCTGAGTCGAAGGCTCCCTGGGCCTCTGGCGGTATGAGATGGTAATCCCAGTTGGACTCTGAAGAAGCAGGCGGTGCTCAGCACATAGGATTCGACCCTTGTACCGCTCCAACCAGTTCATCCCCACAATCACATCAAATCCGAGCCCCTTGAACTCTATCATGTCGATCAGAAACTCTTCATCTTTAATCCGGACGGTGGCATCTCAGTAGTAGCGGGTACACTTGATCTGGTCTTTCGATGGGAGAGTGACTAGAAATTCAGGCATCTCTTCACCGTCTAACTCCAGCCTCTTCGCAAATGTAAGTGAGATAAACGTGTGTGAGGCTCAAGAGTTGAAAAAGATCAATGCGTCCACGCCATTAACTGGGAAGGTACTGGTGAGGATAGTGCCGCTCTTGCCGGCTTCTGCCTCAGTACACACACTCAGTGTACCTTCCGTTCCGAGTGCACAGCCTAATTTATTTCACAAACTTTTTAAGTACAACGGTAACAACACAGTTGATATAGTAAAAAACAATACCGTTTTATTCATTAACACACTCTTTACACCACAAGTCGGTTTACATTGTGTCGACATAGCTAAATATATAGCATCCATAACATACAACTGGTTTCACACACTACATGGTTACACACGGCTTTAGAACTGCCTAAAGGTTAAATTCAAACGTTCGGGTTTTATTTGTGTGGCATTGATTATTGTCGGAGGTGCCGTATTCAGTATGATCTTCTTGATATAGTGATATAGCATCCTCGACTGCCCACCCATGATTAACACATATCCTAACTTTGACACCAATTTCTTTGTGAGATCAGCACGCTTCTGCTCCCCATACATAAACACTGAGGTATCACCAATGGACCAAGACACCACGGGTACTCCCTTACTCAGAGACTCGGGTGTTTCATCCTTATCTTGGTGTACACCCAACCTAACAATACACAAATCTACTTCAATACTCGGAATTGGATCCGATTCAACTTGCTGAGCAACTCCCATGGCGTGATTAACGACCGCAAGGAACTCCTCTGGTATCCTCGGTACTGTTGCTCCGTCTTCCGCTCGCTTGTCTTGATACGTCTTGGTGTAAGGATTCCAGTCCTTACCCATGCACATCATCTTCAACTTCATTTTCGATCCACTTTGGTACTCCGGTGTGTAGAAACCTCCAGGTGCTGCTCCTAGTTCGTCGCATCGTCGGATGATGTGGATTTGTGCTTCGGGTGTCAGGTATCCATTTAATAATATCATACCTAGTTGGATAACCTGACATTGCCCCATCGGGAATTCGGTGATGCTGATGGTTGTCTCTTTGGGTTTTGTGTGGGAGGGATTGGATAACAAATTTTGTAGGTTCCTAAGGTTTAGAATCATCTAAGTTAGGTGAATTATACGTTATACTTTAACTCATTGCTTAAGTAGTTGTAGATTTAGACTCGCTATACTCATGCATGAAATGCGGTAAGCAATCAATTACTTCACTCAACAGTTTAAGTAGTACCTGGTCTAGAAGAGGGTCCAGCTCCCTTTGACCGATCTACCACATTCAGGGTGGCCTTGTCAGCTCCCGCCCCTTTCTCCTTCTGGGAGTTAGGGTTCCCCTGATCCGAGGATGGCTGACTAGTCGCCTTTGGGCTTTCAATGGTCGTGGCGGCCTTTCCCTTCCATTGCCCCTTAGGCCTCTAGTTCCTGCCAGTGGGGTTCTGGAAGCACTCGAAGTCTCAGTGCCCCAGCTTCTTGCAATAGCGGCACTGCACATCATTTCCCTTGCATTCCTTACCGGGGTGGTCTCCGTTGCACCACTTGCAGTAGTAGTGGCGCTCTGGTCCAGAGCCCACACTGGCTGCTATCACATTACACAATTAATACACACTTTACAATTCAACAATACACACTTAAATTTGGTACTCAGGAATAAATAGTTACCCTTGGGTGGGTGAGAGCGTAAAGGGTTAGCCGTATAGGCATAGGTGAGCTGCAAAGGCTCCTCAGCAGTGGTGGTCTGGGCTTGGCCCTTGCCGCCCTGTTGCTGGCCTTTCTAGGACTGGGGGTAAGGTTTCTTCTTCTTTCCTTCCTCGTACCCTTACGTGTTTTGGCCCTCGCTCGAAGCCTTGTGCTTATACGCGCTCTCCCCGTCCCTCAGTCGGACGGTGATTTCAACCTTTGCAGCGTTATGATAGCAATCCTGAAGTTTAGGGTGTTAGTCATGCCCTGCAAATAATACACACATTCACACTTACTCATTGTATACACTTATTCACATCAAGCGGTATTTTAATTACCTGCAAGGTAGTATATTCAGCTGGCCCCATCCCTCCAACCAAAAGCAGGATCCGTGACTTTGTCCTCCCGCACTAGCTTCCACCAACTTCTTGCCGAACCCTTCAGGTAGTAAGCAGCAAGATGAACCTTGGCACCAGCAGGAACATCCAAGGTTTCGTAGGCGGTCTCCAGCTCGGAGATGTACGCCTCCAGCTTACTAGGGTCGGTCTCCCCTTGAAACGACGGTGGTCTCAGATCTGCCAACACCTTTACCCAATTGGTTTCGCGCGGCTGTAGTTGTGGTTGTGGACCTTGTTGTTCCTGACCGTCATGCTGCTGCCCTTGCTGCACCGCAGCGACTATTTGTGGTACCACCTGGGCTATGGCGGCCGCCATTGCCTTGGCCATCATCTGAGTCGTAGGGTTCTCCCCCGGGTGTCCTCTACCGCCTGCGCGGCATCCTCCCCGTGGTCGGCCTGCCATCTAAATTCACATGAACATACATTAGCATTGTGCTTACAAACTTATCGGTTCGAACGGTTGTAACGTCTTTCCGACGACAAGGTAGATCCACACTTAGTTAGTGGTTAACCTTCCCATAACTGTTCACTCATATAACTATGGTTAGATTTCCTAACTCGGTATGTTCCTAGGCTCGGTATTCCGGTCATCAGAGCGAAGTTCTGATACCACTTTTTGTAACACCCCAACGTGAAACTTAACAATAAATAGTAATAGCAGCGAAAATCCATAACTCAACATTTAAACAAAACGGGTTGGTGTTACACGTCGTTAGCCACCCACGTGGCTAATAAGGCTGAATACACACAATTGTGTCGGTCTGATGGACACAGACTCCCGAGCATTTGTTACCATATCCACATAATTACAACCTAACGATACCGAGTGTAAATACATGTACAGACCATCATACTAATTTTGATGCCACCAAAATATATACCACGGGAGCACAGGCGCATCCTGGGTCCAATATCCAAAATGACAAAAGTACTCATTTTACTAAGGAGCTAAAGCCACTCCGCTTCTTCGATTCTCATCCTGCAAAATGAAATATGGTGCCCCAAAGGGGCTTAGCAACCCTTGGCTGGTATGATTAACGTGCAGCCCGTCAGCTACCGGGATACACGTAACTAATTGTCATGATAACATGGCATTCATTTGACATACATCATACATAAGCATAGTAATAATCATTGCATAGCAACAACAACACATAACATAATAGGAACGATTCACTTTAGGAAACAAACCAAACATTAGTTAGCCAAACTTGGTAAGCCTAGAGAATGAACTCAATCTCATATTAAGCTTGTTACATAACTTGTTATCGTTCTATGTATCGAACGTTTAACTTAACCCAAAGATGTGTCGGATGTAGTGATCCAAACACACCGTACATATAATCCCCCTAGCCTGATCAAAAGTCAGGTAGGTAAGCCTTTTATTAGGATTGCGGGTGATTGCAATCCAAGAAGGTAAAACAACCATACCATAAAGAGGGTCGAATCTGATTCAGATATCGACTCCAGTACATACACGCGCGACCGGAACTTCCGGATTCCTCACCCCCCGGTTATACTCTTGTTAGTAGTCCATTATTGGAACTTAACTCATCATTTCACACTGTAAGTGTTTAGGTCCAGTTAGGCACATGTTGGGCAAAATAGTAGTTAAACTATCCTGCTAACTATGGGCAGTGAACCCAATCTTTGTAGTACAACAAGGTCGTATCCACAGAGACTTCGCAACTATCTAATTAATTATCCAGTTTAGTAAATGTACAAAAAGGCAAATAAAAATGCATGAAATGTAAATTGGGGTTTAGCCGGAGGCAAGCTTGATTTTTAGGAACAGTGCAGAAATAATAAAAACAGTAAAATAAAGTAAATGAATGGAAAAGGGTATCCTAGGATTGCGGGGGAATTACCTAAATTACTTAAACAATTAATAATCCTAATTTGCTCTTATTTGTCTGTTAAGAATTTATCTTGTGACCTTTCTAAATCATAGATAAGGACAGCTCTTAATTAATTCATTAAACTTCTTACAATCAGAAAAAGTCTAAAATCATTAATTAGCTTTAAGTGAGAATTCTTTTTATAACAGCGATGGATTTTATCTGCTAATCAAGAGTATATATCTAACGTTTATCTCTCTTTGTGGTCTATTCTCAGATTTACAAAATCATTGAAATAAGAGAACCTTAAATGCATAAAAATGATCAGTTCTAAGCATTTAATAATTTAGAGAGACAAAACAAATATTTATAGCAAACTTGGTATTAATAATAAGTCTAATTTATTTAAGAACAAACCCATCCTAGGATACGAATAAATCACTCAGACATTAACAGTAATAAAAAGGGAACAGAATAGCCATTAATTTGGAGACTGCTGGCGGAGACTGGACTGCGATTCGCTCTGCTCCAGCTCCCTTTTCTTCTGTTCTTTTTTTACTGCTTCTGCTTCGTGGGGAATTGTTGAATGAAAATAAATGGAGAAGTGGGAAGATAAGAAATGAAATGGATCGTAGGTGTGGAAACTGTAACGGAGGATTATTTACTGGATGGGATTATGTGGTCTGCTGATTTGGATTGTGAGGAAGGGAGTTGTTTTATTTGCAGAAGGGGCGTCGGTTTATATAGAGGCAGAGGAGAAGAGGGTCCGTACGAATTCAATTAACTGTTGATTGCTCCAGGGGACAGAGCTCACGCGTGAGTGAAATATGGTAGGCGCCGGCGGGGTAGATAGATAAGGTGAGTTGCGCAAATTGCAGACGAAGAAGAAGACGGGCGAAGAAGATAAGCTCGCTACTGATAATTATTGCTGTCCGTGGTACCGCCTGCTCCAAGACCGCTCAAAATATAGGCGGTACTCTCTGTGGTTGTCCGCCTCATTACAAGGCGGTTGCCTTGAAGAACCGCCCAAGAGTCCGCCTCAAAAGGAGGCGGTTGCCTTCATTTGTTGGTCCGGGTCCTTGCTTATAACTCAAGTCCCGGACCCTGTCTTACAAAATCCCTCGGCCATTTTAAAGGGGTGGTCCGGGTCCTTGTATGGGACCTAAGTCCCGGACCACCCACGGCTATCTATTCTCGGCCTGTTTTAAGATGCTGGTCCGGGACTTAGTTCTGGACTTAAGTCCCGGACCCTTCAACCGGCTCCAGATTCTTCGTTATAAGTCCGTTTTCTGAGCCGTTTGCGTCTATGTGTTCGTCTCTTTATCTACTTCACTTCCGGCTTGGTTTTCCTCATGTTAAACCAATAAATTTGTGAGATAAACAATAAAACATAAACTAGAGGAAAACTAACCGAAGTGGAGAAATGAGCAAGAAAAGTGCTAATATTATATGAAATACACCTATAAATCATGCTCATTTGGACACTTATCACACCCCCACACTTATCTTTTTGCTTGTCCTCAAGCAAAACCACGTACCCAAGTAGGGAATGCTCAATACTAACAAATATTATTATGAAGGGTAGGATAAACATGATCTTTTAAACTTATTGAGGAGTGTGAAAATTAACTGCTGGTGGCATAGGTGTGCTCAGGGTAAAATTAAAATATAGAGTTTCGGGGTATGATCTAAGGTACTCCAATGTTTCTTTTTAGGTGACTCTGAGAACTTTTACCATGGCCAACTTCTCTCAAGAACGGGCTTTGAGGAGAAAACAAAAGGAAAAATAGATTCATGCATTTGTTTCACTTTTGCATAAGAGATGAGAAAAATATAGGCATCATGTCTTTGTATTTAAGAACACTCAACTCTCTTGTTGGTTACCAATGGTGTCTCATGAGTCCCTTATTATTATTTTTGTATTTTCTTTTTTTTTTTTTAAACAGAGAAATACCCCTTAGCAATCCCTAAGAGAGAAGACAAAAGAAACCCTGAGCAATAAAATCCAACCATTTGCAGATTATTTGGTCACACCGCATATAAAAATGCTCCTCAAAAGTAATCAAAATTTTAAAATTTGTACATTAATCCCACAATTCATAACAATATTTATTCCTAAAGAGAACAACCCACATATAAAGGGTCCACAATATTGAATTTGAACAAACGCAAGATAAGCAGAGAGATTAAGCATTTAAGCATAAAATGTCACCGAAAAGGGCACACTCCCCCACACTTAAATTGAACAATGTCCTCATTGTTCACCAGAAAAACAAGGGAAGGTTTCAGAAGACCTTTTCGGTAAGTAGATAAAATAAAGAGAACACAAAGATCACAAATAAACATTTAAGCACATAAACGCTCCTCTGCAATTTTTATTTAAATAAAAGCAAATTTAAAGAAACTGGTACTCCCCTGATTTTATTTTTGCTTGCGTTAATCAGCGTTCCCCCACACTTGAGCTTCAGCCTCAAGTAGCGTAGCTTGGTTGCAGTGTAAAAATGAAGGTGCACCTGCATAAGACACTAGAAGCAACCATACTAAAAACGGGGTTAAAAGTTAGCAAAATAAAATTTAAAGAGAACCTGAAAATTAAAAGAACATAAAGGCAAAATAAATAAAAGTCACCCGGGTTGCCTCCCAGGAAGCTGCCCTTCTTTAACGTCTTTGGCTAGACGCTTTGTCGTTATCCTGGATCAAAACAAAATGTTACCTCGGCATATAAATAATAAAATTAATACTCCTCAAAATCTGGTGTTTGAGGAGGTACTGCCGGGAACGTAGTTCTAAAAGAAGACCCGGTGAAAATGACTTTTCTTCCTCAAATTGGAGGATGTAAAAATCCTCCTCTTGTTGTTGAGGCTTATGGTAAGAACTTTGAAAGGGATCTTCAGAGGGAAGTGGCTCCTTGAAATTTACTACAGCACTCTCTTCTGATGGCTCGGAGGGAGGCGGCATCTCCTCCTTCTCAAGATTGAGGATGTATCCATCCTCATCTTCTGGGTAAAGCACGGTGAAGGAGGGGAAGTAGTAGTTGATTTCAGAGGGAGGGGACTCCATGAAGTCCAAGGAGAAACTCTCTTCTGAGGGGTTGTCTCCATAATCAAGCTGATGGTTGTTTGGTGATGGATTCTCTAATTCGAATAGGGGAGGAGGTGGAAAGTAGCTTAAGTCCTCAGCAGGTTGTTCTTCCTCGTGAACCACTTCATTCAGTTGTTGAAACGGTTGTTCCATGCGTTCGATCTGATCTAGCGTTCTTTGCTGGATCCTTTCAAACGTTGAGGTAAAATTTGCCATCATTTCTCTTAAAATGGCGTTGTCTCTCTCTATTGCAACCATAGGACATTGGGAACTTTCATGGTCTCCTCCACACTCTTGGCACACAAAGATGGGGATAGGCTTGAGAGATGACTTGTAATCCTCCAAGAGAGCTCTCAATTCAGCATTTGGGTCTGAACATTGGGGGCTTTCATGGTACTCTCCGCACCTTTGACAGACACTCCATTGATTGTAGTCCTCTGCGCCATAGGGGTAACCATACCAATCTCCTGCTTGATCGTAGTGACTATCCATCAGAATTAAGTACCTTTAAAAAGAAACAAAAATTTATACAAAAAAAAGGGTAATTACAGAAAATAAAAGAAAAACTAAACAGATAATGAATCAGATAGTTGGACCGAAGTCCCCGGCAACGGCGCCAAAAACTTGTTGGGCAAAATAGTAGTTAAACTATCTGCTAACTATGGGCAGTGAACCCATCTTTGTAGTACAACAAGGTCGTATCCACAGAGACTTCGCAACTATCTAATTAATTATCCAGTTTAGTAAATGTACAAAAAGGCAAATAAAAATGCATGAAATGTAAATTGGGGTTTAGCCGGAGGCAAGCTTGATTTTTAGGAACAGTGCAGAAATAATAAAAACAGTAAAATAAAGTAAATGAATGGAAAAGGGTATCCTAGGATTGCGGGGGAATTACCTAAATTACTTAAACAATTAATAATCCTAATTTGCTCTTATTTGTCTGTTAAGAATTTCTTGTGACCTTTCTAAATCATAGATAAGGACAGCTCTTAATTAATTCATTAAACTTCTTACAATCAGAAAAAGTCTAAAATCATTAATTAGCTTTAAGTGAGAATTCTTTTTATAACAGCGATGGATTTTATCTGCTAATCAAGGAGTATAATATCTAACGTTTATCTCTCTTTGTGGTCTATTCTCAGATTTACAAAATCATTGAAATAAGAGAAACCTTAAATGCATAAAAATGATCAGTTCTTAAGCATTTAATAATTTAGAGAGACAAAACAAATATTTATAAGCAAACTTGGTATTAATAATAAGTCTAATTTATTTAAGAACAAACCCACATCCTAGGATACGAATAAAATCACTCAGACATTAACAGTAATAAAAAGGGAACAGAAATAGCCATTAATTTGGAGACTGCTGGCGGAGACTGGACTGCGATTCGCTCTGCTCCAGCTCCCTTTTCTTCTGTTCTTTTTTTACTGCTTCTGCTTCGTGGGGAATTGTTGAATGAAAATAAAATGGAGAAGTGGGAAGATAAGAGAATGAAATGGATCGTAGGTGTGGAAACTGTAACGGAGGATTATTTACTGGATGGGATTATGTGGTCTGCTGATTTGGATTGTGAGGAAGGGAGTTGTTTTATTTGCAGAAGGGCGTCGGTTTATATAGAGGCAGAGGAAAAGGGTCCGTACGAATTCAATTAACTGTTGATTGCTCCAGGGACAGAGCTCACGCGTGAGTGAAATCTGGTAGGCGCCGGCGGGGTAGATAGATAAGGTGAGTTGCGCAAATTGCAGACGAAGAAGAAGACGGGCGAAGATAAGCTCGCGACTGATAATTATTGCTGTCCGTGGTACCCGCCTGCTCCAAGACCGCTCAAAATATAGGCGGTACTCTCTGTGGTTGTCCGCCTCATTACAAGGCGGTTGCCTTGAAGAACCGCCCAAGAGTCCGCCTCAAAAGGAGGCGGTTGCCTTCATTTGTTGGTCCGGGTCCTTGCTTATAACTCAAGTCCCGGACCCTGTCTTACAAAATCCCTCCCGGCCATTTTAAAGGGGTGGTCCGGGTCCTTGTATGGGACCTAAGTCCCGGACCACCCACGGCTATCTATTCTCGGCCTGTTTTAAGATGCTGGTCCGGGACTTAGTTCTGGACTTAAGTCCCGGACCCTTCAACCGGCTCCAGATTCTTCGTTATAAGTCCGTTTTCTGAGCCGTTTGCGTCTATGTGTTCGTCTCTTCGTCTACTTTACTCTCAGCTTGGTTTTCCTCATGTTAAACCAATAAATTTGTGAGATAAACAATAAAACATAAACTAGAGGAAAAACTAACCGAAGTGGAGAAATGAGCAAGAAAATGCTAATATTATATATGAAATACACCTATAAATCATGCTCATTTGGACACTTATCAGCACACAAGGCAGATGAGACACACTTTAACAACACAAACCATAACTAACTCGTATATAGCCGTAGTTAGAACGTTCCTTAAGTTGAAACGTTAAAACCGTATACCGTTCTCTTACGTAATCCTAGCTTTGGTTAACTAATAGGTTAGCACGTATTCGAGGTTAACGGTATCAGAAATCATGCCACAATAACAACAATGACTGCAAACTCATTTCATAATTTAAGTCTTACAAGGTCATAAACACTCAGAAAACATATGACACACAAGCCGGTGTAAACCGGTAGCAAACATGCTGCAAGAAAACCATACCTTGGTCCTTGCTGCGTTCGTTTTCCACCGAATGCAGCCCCTATACACAATTAATCACGTCGGTTAATTACCGTACTCATCCTTTGATTAGTTAATCACTTCACACTATTTACTTATTTTACCTTCACACTTAGTTACAACTTTCCACCCCTCTTAATTGTCATTATCACTCACCAAACATGTCTTAAACAACTTTATAACATCATTACCTACCAATCCCCATCATTACATGTAATTTACTAACCTTAAACAACATTTTTAGAGTGGTCCGGGACTTGGACCTTACCTTAGGTCCCAGACCAACTCATGGCATAACTCTCGGTTGTTTCTGGACACTAGTCCGGGTCCTTGTAGAGACCCTAAGTCCCAGACCATGTCTTTGTATAACTCTCGGGGGTGTTTAATAGGGTGGTCCGGGACTTTACCCTGGACTCTCGTCCCAGACCAATATACTAACTCAACTCTCGGCCCTTATTTTGGTGTGGTCCGGGACTTTACCCTGGACTTAAGTCCCGGACCATGCTACAGATTTTACATTTTTGTATTTTCTAAGTCTTGTTATACTTGTTTTTTCATCCATTGTTTACCCAAAATTCCCACATGATCTTAGAAATTTTCTAATACCAAAACAACACCTTAAACTTGTCTAATTCGTTGTCTATACTTGTTACTCAATTCCTTACAAAATTTCCTAACACTTGTAATATTTTCCCTCGGATTTCTAAGTGGTAGTTTATGCCTACAACTCCAACTAACCAAAGTGTTGTCTCATCACCATTACAACTATTTTAAATGCATTATTTCTCACCAACACCTTCTTTACACAAACTCCTTAAGATTTTTCCACAAGTTCATACTTAATCCTTCACAAGGCATTATACCTCTCTTATTTACCAAAATTTGCATAAGACTTAACCACACTCCCATCATGACTTTGGTGTACCAAAATAACCCATTTGAACTCTATATCCTCCAAAACAATTCCTAAGTCCTTTTAAACACTCAAGACATTTTCTCTCACCATTTAACGCCTAACAATTCCTAGTACAACCTAGGTCACCAAACTTCCTTTAAACACCTAGAACTCCTTGTTTACTAACCAAATTTTGACATAGCTCCACTAGCACCTTCTTACAGACAAACACATGGTTTTTCATCTTTAAACAATCAAAGACATTGATCTTCACAAGGAATGTTTTTTACACACAACTACACCTTAAACTACACTACATCACAATATAGTGCATAAACTTAAATTGCTTGGCACTTAGGCCCTTAAATAACATGGCTCTTAGGCCCTTAAATTGCAATAACCTTAAACACTGAATTTCCACATAATAATGCATTCAACCTGCAAATACACACAACAATGCTCCCACGTCCTTATAGTCTACCTTGTGGATATTTTACTAACTCATTTCCCATTGGCTCTTGAAGTTGTTTATTAAGCAATTTAAAACTCAATTTTCTAAGACACAAAAATACATTAGGATAGGTTATTTACCTCTTCCTCTTCAAGATTTCTTTCTTGTTTTCTTTTGATTGAAAATCGGCAAGGACTTGTTCACTTGTCAACCTTCTAACCAATACACAAATAAGGGTAATGAGCATGAAGCATTAAACTTAAACTCATGAGTAACCCTAGATTACAATAAGTGTTTTAAACACTAGAATTGGTATTTACCTTGGAATTGAAAGAGAGCTTGATTAAGAAGCAAGATAGGACTCCTCCTAGTCCTTTGAAGATTGAACCAATCTAAATAAAGGGCAAGATAAGGCACCATCAAGAGATGATTTTCGGCCATATATAAAAATGAGAGGAAAAGTGAATTTTCTTTGGCTTTTCTTACCTTAAAGCAAAGGAGAATAATAAGGTGTAAAAAGATGAACTTTTCCTCCCTCAATGTTGATTCTTCATGGCACCGAATTTGAGTTCTTGAAGATTTGAAAAGATAGGAATATAGAGCTTGGTCTGACTAGAACAAAGGTAGTCTTGGAATTAAATTTGGAGTATGGAGTTGGAAGTTACAAGGAAAAGAAGTTGGAGAAGAGAGGTTTGCGGTAGCAAAGCCGTTGGAAGTGGAGAATGAAGGAAGGAGACGGTGGAGAATGGAGGGAAAGAAGAGAATGAGGTGAGAGAGTGTGCTTTGTAAGATATTTAAGTTATAAAGCCAAATACCTTTTTACTTTATCTCTTCTTCCTTTCTTAATAAACTAGCTAAGTGTGATGACTCACACCTTAAAAAATGGCCCCCACCATTAAATGGGATATTTTATGGTCTTTGTTGACCATTTAATTAAGCTAAGTTGACTTAAGTCTAAACTAGCACTATTTGAGCACTATTCACAAATTAGTGCACATATTTGTGAAATTTTTGATTTCCCATTGATTTAGACTTTCTAATGTGATACTAAGTAGTACACATATTGATTATGGTGCAATGACGGGCATTTAGCCACTCAAAACCCATTTCCAAGACAATTTTTCAAAAATGTGCTTTAAGACTCCTTAAAGCACAATTTGTGTTTTAACTTGTTTTTGAGCTTGGTTTTCTTTAGTAATTGGTTTAACATGTCCATTAGCATGTTAATAAAGTCTTGGTAAGCTCTTTGAGTCTTAATCAAGGTTATCCGAAGCTTAGAGCATGTTTTTGCTCAAATTGCCTTAATAGTACTTTATTGTGTTTACTATGGTCTAAATTGCTTACTAACATTTCTAAGGCACTTATTTACCTTATAATACCATAGTTTACCATTTAAATAATATATTTAGGTTTGGGGTATTTCATGAATTGAGATAGTCTTTTGTAAATACGTAATTATCTTGAATATATTAACCATTTCCTTATTTTCCGATCGCCTGGAGGGGATAAAAGAAACATATGGTTCTTTCTTCAACAATTTCTGATCTCTAGTGAACCTCTCAGTAGGACTTGAACCCAGATAAAGTTCTGACCATCTGTCAGAGAAAAATGAATGAACGAATCTTGTAGGATTCCCAAGAAGTTCTATGATTTCTTCCGTAAGCAGATGATTATTCATATGCTTCTTTCGTTTTGTGAATAGCCGAGACATTGAGGAATATCCAGAAAGGAATTGAGAACCTCAACTTTAGGCACATCTTGCTTGGAACAAAACATAAGACATGGATGCCAGGGCGCCCTTGGAAGGCATTATAGCCAGGGAGATCATCCTTCAAGAGGAACTCGACATCCTCAGTGCGGCCGAGTTTCCCGTCTTCAAGCGTCATTTGTAGCTCGACCATCCCCTTTGGTCGGAACTAGCCCCTTAGAATTTTGTAAAGCTGCTGCTAAAGTCGTTTGTCCACCCCTTTGGAGCGCCCAATCGTCCATAAGTGTCCGTCGTGATCAGATTGAACCCAGTGCCATCATCCACTAGGATCGGATGCACATTTTGGTTGCAGATTTGTGCTGAGATGACCAGTGGTCGTGGGAAGGTGGTGCCCTTCTAGTCGTCACTAAAGCTTATGAAGTGATAAACATGAACACAAGACCTTATGAAATGATATGAGACGAAATAATTCCATTGAGTGGATACACTATTTAATTAAGAAACGTAGAATATATGTAGTTTGTTGGATACTTCGTGCATACGTGATTACGTGTCAGTGTACCAAACCATTCAAAAAAAGTAAATGCTTATTATATAAACTAATTTTACCAGAACATTTTACCTAGAAACAGAGAAGTGCACCATATATACATTTAGTGAGAAGCAGAAGATGGTTTGTCCAGTTGGTACTGTATATCCAATAAAAAAACATATGAACTCACAAGTTATAACAAGTTTGACCCAATGTGGGGTATAAACATTTTGATCTATAAATTAAATAGTTTATACATCAAATTTGTCAGAACATTAAAATAGTACTGTAGTATATTCAACATCCAATTGTTTACACTCTTAAATGACGGTACAATTTTTTATTTTTTATTTTGGAAAAAAAGTGACCGTATGTATATATTTATGTTGGTTTTCAATGCTGAAAAACGCCCTAATAAAAGTTGTGTCTGCCCAAGAAATACAAAGTACTGGCTACAAATGGAAGCGTTTTTATTATCTCCCTCTAATTTAAGTATGCATGGCTTTAAATTTTCTAACATCTGTATGTGAATTGGTTGTGTGAATTCACAGCTGAGCCGGTAGCTCGATTAAATACTAGCCTTTGCTTTGCTTTTATTGTTTTTAGATTGACCAGCTGCATGCCAATTAATTATTTGTGAATTCAGACTTGCATGCCCAAGTTGTTATTAACCATTTGTCGTTATGACTATATTATATTATATGATTCGTGACGCTTTCGGGATCGTGATCTAACGTGTAATTTTTTTGGTAAACTGAATATGTAAGTGCAATTCAATATTGACATGGCCAGATTGGAAGTTTGTTTTAGCTCTACAATATTTTGATGTGGGATGTTTCATATATTCTCTCAAAATTAAGTTCTCACCTTGATGAGCAGTTAATATGTTAAGTATACGTACACAAAAGAAGAATACTATAGTAGTATACATTTAATAACAGACGGTAATCATTAATTTAATACAAGTGAGAAGTGGAAAGAGCTTGATGGTGGGTTTTAATAAGGTGGTTGAATTGAATTGAATCAACTTAATTACAACAGGGGGTTTCAAAAAAAAAAAAAACTTAATTACAACAGGGAAGGTCGACGAGTATCGATATAGTAAGGAAATAAAGAAGACTCATTAAATAATCATATCTTCATAATATTAATTCTCCCCCTTCCTCCCTCTGTTGCCGTCGGTCAAACATATGAGATATGCATGATCCATGCCTACACACAATTCGTTGGGGAGAATTTATGGTAAATTGTACTTTCCTGACAAATTTAGAAGTATTATGTAGTATACGAGCAGATATTCTTTAAATAAAAAAGTAATATATGTATATCATGGAGCATGTACACAGAGTTGGATATGGTAATAGGAAGGGGGCCTATGTAAGAAAATGTAATTATTTAATTGTTTTGTAGACGGTAAGATGTTATTGAAACAAATACAAGATTTATATGTATATTAAATAAGATGAGAATCATTTTAAGATAATATAAATATGTAATTAAATATTGCATTACTAAGACAATAAACAAGGCATTACCTGGTTTTGTTCGCCTTAGCATGAAAATGGTATATTAGATAAAATATTTATAGCATGAACGAGTGATAAGTGTGAAATTGATATGGTTTATAAGTGCTAAATTATTATTTATGCAACTTTTTATGTGTTTCTCACACTTATCCTATGTTTTTCATGATTCTTACTTTGGTCAAAAACTGATACCAATTTGTATATTAAAAGCACACTACAAGAAAAAGGCTCATTTGCTACTGACAGAATTGATAGCAATAATAGAGAAATTGGTAGCCAAATAGAACGGGCTACCGCTTTTGTTCATTTGCTACCGGAATTTGGCGGTGGGTAAACCCCTGGTGGCGAAACTTAATTACGCTACCGTTCTCAGTTTCGGTAGCAATTTTGCTGCCACATCGCCACTGCTTTTTCATCCGGTAGCAATATTACTACCGATATTGTGTGGTTGCTGAAATAAGTTTGCTACCAACATATTCAGTAGCATAGTCAGGATTCTGCTACCAAAAAGTGTAGTAGCATATGTCGTTTTCGCCACCAACAATCGCGGTACCGGTTTTGCCACCAACTCATACAGTAGCATTTTCACAATGTGCTACCAATGAAAGCGGTAGCGATCTCCGTTTCAGCTACCAGCGGTAGTGGTTGCCTTTATGTTTCTGCTACCAGAACCTATGGTAGTTTTTTTTTCATTTTTGCAACTAGCAGCCGTGGTATCGGTTTTCTTAGTTTGGCTACTGTCTTCAGCGGTGGCACTCTCATATATTGCTACCATTCTAATTGGGAGCGTGTATCCTATTTGCCACCGTCTCTAGTGGTAGCACTTTTATTTTTTGCTACCTTTTACAATTTCGGTGATTCTATTGGATTTGCTACTACTAAATCATAATCAGTAATTAACTACCACTATTTTAGTATCAAATAATCATTTCCTAATTATTTTCCATTACTATTGTGTGGTAGCAACCACCTTTGTTTCCATATATGTATTACAATTATTTATAATTTGGTTACATGTTTCGAAATTCATAATTTACAAATAAAAAAAGAAAGATTAAATAGTTTCCGACAATAACTAAACAAGAATGCAGTATATAACATAATTACATTCGAATTTTAGATAAACAAGTACCATACACAATCTTAATCACCAAACTAAAGCTAACTAAAATATTAATACGCGAAGCACTACCATAGTGTTTCAGAATGATACCAATTGTAAATGTAAATACTACGAAACTTGAAGTCTGACAAATGATAAATAAAAGTAGAGTGTTTAAGATGTAAATTTAAGTGGCCATGAAAGCACCAGTAGCTCCGTTTGAAGGGTCATCCGGGTCAGGAGATTGCGTAGGTGTGAAAACACTATCACAATTTTGATGCATGATTTGAGAGAATGCTGCAAATTGCTTGTTCATCAGTATAATTTGTTCTTTATGCTCCTTAAATTGCTTCTCCAACTCACTTGTTTTACTTGTCTGATCCTCCAACAACTTAGTTACTCTTTCCGTTTCTTGCCTTTGTTGGGTTAGTTGCTCTTCCAAGATAGCTACAACTGAAGGGGAATAAGATGTTGAAGAAGCGGATTTGCCTGATGTCTTCTTAAAATACAAGTCAGCACTTGCTCCTAACCCCGGCACTGTTCCTTTTTTTCGACCTCCTACAACCTCATAATAGACTTCGTTAGGATTCTTGTCGATGCTTTGTGACTTATACAATTGTTGACGCTCTTCAAACTTCTCCTACAGTACAGTGTCATAAACAGAAGAAATATTTAACCATGAGACTCCGGTGACACTATAAACTTATAATACATGTAGCAAATTTATTAACAACCATAAGAGACAATCATTGTTTCTCAAAAAATTGAGTACAAGCTGAATGCAAATATTAGTTAGCAAATAGTTACCATAGTCTCTTTTGCCTTGTCACCGCAATAAACAATTTCTCCTTCATGTGTCTTCTTACTATGCGCCCGAGCATAGAGTTCAGCGGCACTCGGGAGAACCCCATTATTTTCTCTAGCCTATAAAATTAAATTATTATATGTCTAACAATTTAATTTGAAACAATTCACAATTAACAAAATATATTAAACAAGATTAAATAGCATATGAATCATACCATTCGTTCAGCCAAGTCCTTGAAAGAAATAGAACCCATACAGTGTCCAGGTTGGATCATATCACCTTGACATCCTGACCTCTTGTTACTCTTTGATCGTTCAGATCTTTCTTTAAATTTCGGATCCAACGCCTTTTGTTTCAGTCTTTTAAAAATTTCCATTGACATCCATTTAGGAGGATTGTCATCTCTCCTTCGTTGGGTCTTATATCTCATGTCCTTCAGTCGATTCGCTGCTGATTCTGCAAACCCCAAACGAGCTTCTTCTTCAATCGTAGGATCCCACATATATTTTTCCTACAACACATTGTTTGCAATCAACATTCAAAATGAAATAAACGATTACACAATGTTGCTTTTAATAAATATGGATTATATAAAATTGATTATCTTTTGATTAGTAAATTACTACTCTTTCCTATTTTTCTATTATCTTAACACGCAAAATAAGAGTGGTAAAAAAACAAATTTAGGGGCGTGAGTAAAATCTAAATATTTAATTCTGTTAAATAAATTTGAATGTTACATAAATTACCTTGAATGCACGAAACCATTGATCCTTGACATGTTGCGGAGTCTCAGACCAACAAAACCAAGGATCATTATAATGTCTCTTGATTACATTTGACACTTGCCGTGAAACTGTGGAGTGCTTAAACCTGGATCACATAGTGAAATGTAAGTGATATAGAATGGAAAACATGGATTTAAATATGTTAATAAACCGTTAATATGGATTAATTCAATAATGAAAAAATCTAAACTACAATATTAGGATCAACAACATTCACTTGTTTTGCGTACAAATTTGTTAAATTAGAAACACATTCAATAAAAAAAATTGCCCATATATAAAAATACTATCAAATCACCTACAATCGGTAACAATAGGATGATTGAAACGACAATCTATATATTTTTATTAAAAAATCAATAATTTTATTTATTTTACCACATCCCTTTAGGGTCCAGCCGTGCTTTCGCCGAACAAGAACCATCCACTAATGATGGACATGTTTCAGTGGGTGTTTCTTCCTGCGTTTCGTCGTCATCATCATTGTGTGTCTCATCAGAGTCGTACGGCAGTTGAGAATCGAAAGAATGAATAGTTGGTGGAGGTTCATTGCATTCAAATAAAACTCTTTTCCCATTATTTCTGGAGTACACAACAACATTAGTTGTACGACGTCAATGCCTTCACCAACAGGTTGGCTTCCACCAGCACCGTCTTCACCAATATTAGGTTGAATGGTGTGTTGAATGGTTTCCCTACCAATTGAGCTTCGCACACTCCAACTTCCTCTACCTCTGGCTCTTCCTCTACCGGTACTTGTGTTCGATGCCATTGCAATATCGTTTCAATGTTGAGAGCAATAAAATTGAGGTATCTTGAATGGTGTGTTGAATGGTTGAACCCCTAAATAATTTATCAACGATTAATATTGGATACCAAAAATTGATGTACGTACAACCGCAGTTTGATAGTCGTGAGTGATGGTAGAACGTGAAGTGAAGATGGGAAGACACGTTCAAAAATAAATAAACAGCATAATAATTAATATATACAAAATATTTTATCAGTTAAAAAAATCACAAGACTAACTTGATAAATAAGTTTAATATACTAATTTTCAAATTTTCAAATTAATGGTTTGGAATTTACAAAATGAATTTTTAAATATTAACTTATAACAACATCTATCATTCTACCGTATTTTTGGAAACAACCGTAAGATGATAAGTAACAACATTATTTTTCAAAGTTAATTTATTCAAAAGAAAATATTATTCAATATGCATTTAGTAATTTATGTGGTTTTCTTGATTTCACCATGTATGTTCGTGTATTGGTTTTATTCCTATCCTACAAATATTATTGAATAAAATTTAATTTTTCTTATATTACATAAATCTAATACATTATTATTTTCTCTATAAATGTTGTAAAATGTAAATTCAACAGTAGAAGGCAAAAAAAAACACCATGTCATTTCAATTTTTGCTTAAATAAATTAAATAAATGCATATCAACATCTTACCGGAAATTTTACAATTGTAATTTAACAATTTACAACAAACAACTTAAAATCCTTTATGTTAGTCATAATATAAAAAACGATGAAGTTTAAAATTTTGAAAAATTGTAGAATACAAAAATGTTACTCTTATGTCTGAAAAGTAGCTTATGTTATTTTCAGACCTTGGTCGGAGCTTACATTTTCATTTCATGTTGCGATGTCATCGCTCAATTGTAGTTACATAGTGAAACTTTTTCAAAAAAACAAAAACGTCTAAACCACGCACACACAACAATAAACCCTTAAAATTTAGTAACATGTATGTCGATAATTTTCGACATCTACGCTAAAGAAGTTCTAAATAATTAGGTAAAAAATAATCAGGCAAAAACCAAGTTATATCTACATTTGCCTCATCATCACCATCACTATGACTTTCATCAGTTTCACTACCATACTCGATCACATCGTCATTGGATTCATCTTCTTCATTGTACTCGTCCCCATGTTCAATGTCATCTTCCCACTCAGTGTCTTCCTCGACATTCTCGTCAAATACGTGTGCATCATCGCCACCTTCATGATCAACATCCTCAGTATGGTGTTCCTCATCAAATGGCTCTGACAAGGATGGAGGATCTTCAACCATTTCTTCTTGGAAGAAGCTTCTATCAGTTGGAGCATCTATAATTGATCTTGCCTTCGTTTTAAAAACAGCCCACCATTGGTGTCTATCTCTCTTTAGACTGGGATATGATGAAAAATATACCTGTTGAGCTTGATATGCTAAAATAAAAGGATCATACTTTGGATATTTCCTAAGATGATTCACTTCAATGAGCTTATAACGCTCGTGAATGTTCATGCCATTTATCGTATCCATCCAGTTGCATTTGAACAAGGTAGCCCGATACACATCATCATGGCCGCAATAACACAACTCAATCACATCTTCAGTATACCAAAGTATTCAGATGATTCTAGACCCATAACACCTACCCCATAATTCATGGTAGCTTTATTTTTTCCATACGCATATGTATGAAAATTAAAACCATTGATGTAGTATTGGGGGAATGCCTTAACTTCTCTAGATGGGCCCATTGCTAGAGCTCGAATCACATCATTTTCGGGTTCATGTTGTATAACCTGTTGAATCAGTTAAACTAATGTTAAATAAATACCATATTCAAAGTACTTAATTGTAAGTTCAAAGATGATAACCTACAAACTTACATATGTGGCAAACCATTTTGGGAATTGTTCTTCAAAACGTGCCCAAATTTGTTCAGAAGTTAAACCAGGATATTCTTGTCTTATATATTCCTCAAATAGCCTGAAATATGAATGAGTTAAAGTAAACCTCCTAAATGATGTAAATTGCATTCAAATTATTATGAAAAAACATGTAGCCTTACCGTTCATAATTTTGTAGTACTCCACAATTCGAGAGAACATAAAGGTGAGCGCGGTTGTACTCTTTGTCATCCAAGAATCGTTTTTTCCCCTCTGTTGATGCACGTCCATATGAACAACAAAAGAGCTCGGGTAGGCCTTCATTGCTAACGCCATCCACTACACATAGATTACGTCCCAAATCCTTAGACTTTGTGTCTACAGTGTTACCAATATATTGTGTACAAAAGTTTGAAATTTCCTCAGTCAGGTACGCGTTGCATATTGAGCCCTCCACCCTTGCCGTATTACCAATTTTTCTCTTTAGATGATCAAGAAACCTACAATCAACAGTGTACCAAACAATTTATAATAATGATGTAAATGATGAAATATTAATTCAGTTTATCATACCTCTCAAATGGGTACATCCACCTGTATTGAACAGGGCCTCCAACTATTGCTTCATAAGGTAGATGTATCGGAAGATGCTCCATGCTGTTGAAGAATGAGGGTGGGAAAATCTTCTCCAGTTTACACAATATCTCAGGAATATTTGTTTCAAGACGAATCATGTCATCTTCTGTGACAGTTGATGCACATAAGTCCCTAAAAAATTGGCTTAGTTCGGTTATTGTCTTCCAAACATTGGGTGGTAGAAGATGTTTGAACGCAACAGGAACAAGCCTCTCCATAAACACATGACAATCGTGACTCTTCATTCCACATAACTTCAAACCATTAAGGTCTACGCATCTTCTTAAATTGGATGCATACCCATCAGGGAACTTCAATTGCATAATCCATTCACATAAAACTCGCCTTTGTGGTTTATCAAGAGCAAAGGATGCTTTGGGCATATAGGTTCCACCATTTATGTCATCCTTCAATTCTAAGTCCCGTCGTTTGCAGTATTTAGACAAGTCTCGTCTTGAACACAGAGAGTCTGTTGTGCGTCCCTTCACATCCG
Organism: Limonium bicolor; assembly: GCA_023374045.1. Taxonomy (NCBI): domain Eukaryota; kingdom Viridiplantae; phylum Streptophyta; class Magnoliopsida; order Caryophyllales; family Plumbaginaceae; genus Limonium; species Limonium bicolor. Next base: position 298,873,741 of record CM041778.1, read on the forward strand.
TTATCGTATGAATTAGCTGTTCAAAAAAGTTTTTCTCCACGTGCATGACATCCAAATTATGTCGAATAAGCAAATGTCGCCAATATGGAAGGTCCCATAATATGCTCCGCTTATGCCATCCCATTCCCTTCTTCTTCAAACTTTGAAGACAATAGTCAGGATCGGTAACCTTTGGTAGAGTTGAAACAATCTCCCAAACATCACAACCACTCAATCTTGGTGGAGGACTATTATTTTCTACTCTGTTTTTGAAGAATGCTGTTTTGTTCTTTCTAAATGGGTGATCGTGGTGTAAAAATTGTCGATGGCAATCAAACCATGACACTTTCCGACCATGCTCAAGATAAAATGATCTAGTGTGTTTCACGCAGTAAGGACATGCTAACTTTCCCGCTGTGGTGTAACCAGAAAGCATTCCATACGCAGGGAAGTCACTAATGGTCCACAAGAGCAGCCTTCAGCTGAAAATTTTGTCTTAAGGATGCATCATAAGTCACTGTACCAGTTTCCCACAATTGCTGCAGCTCTTCAATTAACGGTTGCATGTACACATCTAGGTTTCCTTTAGGGTTCTTTGGTCCTGGAATTATGAGCGATAAGAACATAAAAGGCTTCTTCATACACAACTCAGGGGGCAAGTTGTATGGAGTTAGAATCACTGGCCAGCATGAATAATTACCACCGAACTTCCCAAACGGGCTAAATCCATCTGTACACATACCTAGTCTTACGTTACGAGGCTCCTGCGAAAATTGTTGATACACATTATTAAAATGTTTCCATGCCTTTCCATCAGACGGATGAGCCATTTTACCATTAACACGTTGGTTCTCTGCGTGCCACCTCATTTGTTCAGCTATATTCTTCGTGGCGTAAAGTCTTTGCAACCTTGGTGTGATAGGGAAATAGGTTAACACGTGCACTGCTACAGGTTTCCCCTTGTTGTTTCTCTTATATCTATCTTTACCACACTTTCGGCATCGGTCCAAACTTGAGTCCTCTTTCCAAAATAACATGTGCCCATCAGGGCATGCATGGATCTTTTGATGAGGCAGTTCGAGCCCTTTAAGAAGCTTTTTGGTATCATAGAATGTCCTTTTCATCAAATTTGCCTCAGGTATTGCATCTTGTAGCAATGAAGCAAAACCATCAACACACCTGTGGGATAAGTTATGTTCACATTTTAAGTTGACAATTCTTGAAGCTGCCTCCAAAACTGACATTTTACTCCCTTCGTACAAGGGTTCCTCTGCCGATCTCAATAATTCAAAGAATTTTTTGTTTGAAGGTCAGGGTGTTCTTCAGTTGCGTCCACCCTTTCATTATGAATGTCATAATCCACCGTTTCACCCATAGCATCAATGACCATATCCCGATATGAGTTTTCCTCAACTGTTGGAGATGGAGGAGGTAGTAAACCAACATAGTAATCTTCATACGAAACTGATTTAAAATAATTATCGATGAAACCTCTTCTGTACAGATGTAATGTTACAGTGTCTGTATCATGTAGCTCGTAGTGATTGCATATAACACATGGACATCTTATCTTTCCTGAATCCTTGTAGTCTCTATGCTTTTTAGCAAATGCAATAAACTCGTCAACCCCTTTTAGGAACTCTGGTGTGAGTCTCAAACCATCCAACCTGTGATGCATCCAGTGTCCATCGGAATTCATTGTGTATGTTTCACCTAAATGACACCCTGGGTTCAGGCGACATAAAAAAACTTCAAGTTAATATGGTGCATAATAATATGATGAACAAGCTACGACATAGTTGCAAACAAGAACATAATACTTTTTTAAGAGAAGTAGTGCAGAATTACACTAGACCAAATAAAATAAACATTGGTCCCTAAATGTACATGTAGTACATGAAAAATATTTGAGTCTGGAGTTTGTAAAAACACTAGCACCTGGAAGCCTCGGTCTACAAATTTGTTGCTCAAAAGTTAGAATGGTGTAATTGAGATACATACTGTTACTTGTGGTTTTCTGTCATACGGGTTACTTAATTATTTGTAGCTGGAATAGGACTCGATCTGTAGTTCATCCCCAATTACAAATCATTGTTCAGAACAGATTTTAGGCACATTAATTGAAAACCTTCGTATGATCAGATGAAAAAAAACATATTCTAATGACTGCAAAAACCATAAATGAACCACTTTTATCCATCCACTACACACATAGAAATAGTAAGATTAACTCACCTAATGGTATATCTTGCTCGACTCCAAGTAAAAACCTGCACGGTTAAGTTTGACATTTTACTGCTGTCATTCCGGTCGTTTGAATCGTACTACAGGCGGTGTCTGTCCCCAAACAATGAAAGATTATGAACTTCGAAAGCCAAGTTGTTGCAACAATTAACAAAAAATAAGTTGTTCATGAGATTAAATAACTCAACTACAAATCTGATTTTCCTCACTAACTAACCCCACATGTAGATATAATTTGTTGTTCAGTTCCTTAATTTTAGGAAAATGGACTTTTTTTTCAACAATATCTATCAACATGGTTCTAATTTATACTGTATACTTAGTAGTTTGAGAAAAAAAAGGCAGAATATATATACATACATTTATTTTAGATAATTTATAAACATGCCGACTACTTTGTCTTCATGTTTATAAATGGGTTTATACTTTAAATTTTATACTAATCACACATTTCTATTATGTACATGAAGAACGGTGTATGTTTTATTTTGGTTTCTTTCAAATATATCTTTACCGTTGAAATTCTCATTTATGTTTCAAATCTCACAAGTAAAACGAAATTGACATTTACGTTTCAAATCTTAAAAGTATAACTGTGTAATTTTGAACATGTTGTATTTCATTCAACTGCATAGTTAAAATACAGAATAACACAATGCCTACCCCATTTATGATAAAATAGATACGTATGTAATTCATTTTATGTTACATGACTTGGAAATTTTTATTTACTTATAAATTGTTTTAACAATTCAATATACAAAAAATCCCTTCAATTGAGAAAGCAAGTCATTCTTGATTTTTTTTCTCAATTTACGAAGAAAAAAAATATATATACATCCTAATTTCCTTCATCTCAAGATGAATTAACAATATATACATATAATAATAATCCCTAAAAATTGTGATTCTCAACTACAATCTTAACAAATATGATAAGACTTGTTCTTTTTAATTTTAAAACAATATTTCACTCAAATTAAACATGCAGTTTACATTTTAAACCACAATTTCAATTTTAGATCCTCTACATGAGCGCATTTTTATTCAATCAATTTATTTTGAGTGCAATTTATTCGATGGAAGGCATATACATATACGACTATTCTATTTAAAATCATATTCCTAGTACAAATATTGTATTTTACATTTCAATTTATTATTACCCATTACCTATGAATATTTTGAGATTAGTAAGAAAAAGGAAAATGTATGGAGTATGTGTTTCCATTTTTAAATCAACTTTTACAAAATTCAACTAATTAGTAGCAGCTTTTAACATGGTAGTGTCATAGGTACTGCTAAAAAATATTTGCTACAATTGTCCAAATTATAGCACAATAGCAACAATGATTGAATTAACATCAACTATTAATAACAATTTCATAATTTAGCTCTCAAACGTTATCAAAATTTAAATAATTCTTACCAACTGATAAGTAATAAAACATTTACCTACTAGTAGCGGATTTAACGTAGTAGCAAGTTAGCTACTGTTTGATATTTGTGGCTACTGTCGTCCACATAGTAGCACAATAGCAACCACGTTTGGATTAGCGCCAAAGTCAGTTGCATTTAGACTTCAGTAACCGATGATGGTAGCAAACTTATTCTTACTCCAATAACCAAGATGTAGGAAAATGTAGCTATTACTAATTTTAGCAATTTTACGAAACAATAGCAATATAGCTGCCATATAATATTTTTTTGCAACCAGTCATAACATAGTAGCACAATTACAACCAAGAATTTATTAGCATACAAAATCAGTAGCCTTTTGACTAAAAAACTACCAATTTAAGTGTGGTTGCAATTTTGCTTACCAGTTGATATTTGTGGCTACTGTCGCCCATATAGTAGCACAATAGCAACTACGTTCAGATTAACATCAACTGCCGGTAGCAATTTCATACTTTAGCTACCGCAGTTGGTAGCAAAGTTGCGTTTACTCCAACAACCTAGATGGCGGAATACATAGCTACTATTAACGGTAGCAATTTTATTTTAACAGTAGCAATATAGCTGCCATATAATATTTTTTTACAACCAGTCATAACATGGTAGCACAATTGCAACCAAGAATTTATTAGCATACCAAATCAGTAGCCTTTTGACTAAAAAACTACCGATTTAAGTGCGGTTGCAATTTTGCTTACCGGTTGATAGTAGCACAATGGCAACCACGTTTGAATAGCATCAACTGCCAGTAGCAGTTTCAGACTTTAGCTACCGATGTTGGTAGCAAAATTATTTTTACACTGACAATAAAAATGGAGGAATGTATAGCTACTGTTGACGGTAGCAATTTTATGTGACAGTAGCAATATAGCTACCACAAATTTTTTTTTGCAACCAGGCATAGCATGGTAGCACAATTGCAACTAAAAATTTATTAGCATGCAAAATCAGTATCCTTTTGAATAAATCACTACCGATTTGAGTACGGTAGCAATTTTGCGGTAGCGAAATGCCCTTTTTCTTGTAGTGGCAGTAAATGACAATGGAAATGCATAGATCTCCTAACAAGATTTCCAATGCCGCAAACGGGGAACAAATCAGAGCTCAAATGAAGAATCTAGGAGGAATTGGACAAGTTTCAAAGCAAAGGAGCACAAAACATACTCACATCCGGACCACCATCCGACCTTCTTTCCCGGACAGGCCGTTGGGGTACCGGATAGGGTGTCTGTGGCCCCGGACACGCCCAAATCTAGTTTTATCTCTAGTACGGACTTACGTCCAACCCTGTGGTTCGAACACCTCTTGCTTGTCTAACCCTCCGTCTAGACGGACCCAGAATGCTACTTTTCGAATCTATCACGTGTCCGGCTCTCCCGTCCGATCCTGTGACCCGGACACATGCTCACGTCGTCTATATTTACGACCACGAGTGCAGCATGGAGAATTCCTTATATATTTTTTCCAGCCCGCGCAGCCGGCTCATTGACTCGGACAGGTTGTCCGGACCTCTCATAATGCAGAAAAATCTCACCTATTGCTTTGAGTCACGTTTGACCCTACGGTCCGGATGCCCGGACATTTGCATTTTATGCACAAATGTATATTTAAGCGACGCGAGACGAGGAAAAGAAAAAAAACAACAATTACATTCACGCACAAACACGAAAGAACACAACTCAGCCGCGTCTCATTCTCTTCACTCACGGAAGCAACCCTAGCGCAGTAGCAAGGGAATTTCATCATCGTCTTCAACCTCCGAGTCCTGCTCTCTGTAGATCCGGCAACCGGGAGTATATTCAGGAGTTTTCTTCTACGTTAAGATGATTTCTCCTCTATTCTTTGTTGTCTCTACTTTTAGTATGCTTGGCTATGGAGATTAAACTCTAGGGACGGTTATCTGACTTACATGATTCTGTAATTCTTGCTACTAGTTGGTTCGAGATGTTTTGTCATTTGTTTGAGGTTAAGTTATCTTTTGCTCTTTCAATAAAACTAGCTAATTCGTTGATTGCTTTACCATTTCCATTTTTCAAGCAAGATTTGTGGTAAATGGAATGGTCGATTAATCTGTAAACGTGTGGAAAAATACATGGATAGGTTAGATTTTCCCTTAAGTGCAAAAGTTTATTCCTTGTGCTCATTTTGTCAATTCATGTTGTGATGAATCTAAGTTAGATCTAGTACTTTGTGTTACACAACTTCTTGAGGCTACGATTTAGTCTCTGGAAAAGTTTAGGAATTTTGTCAATCGACATCTCAAATTAACCAGTAGGAATTGCTTAATCTGACAGTCGAAAAAGATAAGCTGACCCAGGGCTCCATTTCACCCATAGTTTTCACCTAATTTATTTGCTCACTTATTTACTTGTTCTTTCGCATAATTTTATTTCAACAAAACAACAAATGACAACCCTTCTTAATTTGCTATTCTTAAGGATTGGATTTAATTACTAAGTCCCCGTGGATTCAACCCCGGTAGCTTCTAGTTCACTATACTCTTTGATCGGGATTTATTTTTGAAACCCGTGGGCAGTTTTAGATTTATAGATTTTCTAGGATAGTTTTCTTAGTTATTTCTACTTGTCTCTCATTTGCTTGTTTGCAAATAGGCGATGTTGCTGGGGACTTGACTTTTGTCTAGTCCTTGACTTTAGCTATCATTTGTTTTGATTAATTTTAATTTTATTTTATTTCAGGTTATTTCAGTTTCTTTGTTTTTGTTTTATTTTGCTATTATTATTCTCTTTTAAATTATATTTTTGTGGTCTTTTACTATTTTAGCTAGTTGTTTCTTCATTTTACATTTTCTAGCGTTGACTTTGAAGTTTTGTTTCTTCTTTACTGTTGCAGGTACCTAGTGGATGCGCAGAACACGTTCCTTTTGTCCTTCTGAAGCAAAATTTGATCTTGAGATCGAAAGGACTTTCCTCGAGGCTCTTAGAGTGAGAAGGTAGCTAGATTTTGACTTGGTTGATAATATTCCTCAAGTCAAAAATATTCCTTAAACTGAAAATGGCCAGAATAATGCTACAATGGGTACAATCAATAGGCGCCTGCTACTCTGAGAAGGAGCCCTGTTGTTCTGCCATAGTTGACTGCTGAGTTGCTTGCTGAGTTACTTGATGAGTGCAAAAAGTTGAAATCCTCACATCAATCGACTGATGTGCGCAATCATCCAATTGGGTGTTTCTCTGGAGCAGACCCTGTAGATGCTTTAGACCATGAACATTAGTTCTTGATTCATTGGACACTCTAGGTCTCGTTCCTGGTTTGAAGAAGTATACAAGGTTATGTTTATTTTCAAACAACCTTTATAGAGAGGCATCTAAGTGGTATCGTCGCTTGTCTCCAGGAATTATCACTTCATGGGATCAGATGATAGATAAATTTTATGAGAAATACTTGCCTATCTCCAAGACTCGCCAGTTGATTGCTAGACTAATGACTTTCAAGCAATCGGGATATGAGACAGTTTGTGAAGCTTAGGACCGCTTCAATGAGCTTCTTCTCTAGTGCCCTTACCATGGACAGGACACTACGTCTCTAGCACTTGGCTTCTTCCATGGGCTGAAAGGTGAAACCAAAGGAGAGGTGAGATCTGCCTTGGGTGGTAATTTGCTTGCCAAGAATGGTGAGGAATTCATGGCCGCTATGGAATCATACTGTGAGAATCTTAGACTATGGAGCTCTAGTGGTGGTAGAGTGTATTTTGTGGGTTCTAGTTCTTCCAGAGTTGTAGACCCTATCTAGAGAAGATGGATGCTAAGCAGGATTATACTCACACTACCATGAGCCATATGTTAAAGATGTTGGAGCAGCTCACGATGGGCAAAGCTCCTGCTCATTCTGTGAAGTAGGTTTCTTCTAGTGCAAGTGATTTGTGTTGTTGTTAGTGTGGTGAGCCACTTGAATTTGAATTATGCCCAAAGATAGCAGAGATGCATAGAAATGAGGAAGTGAATGTTGTGCGCCAATCTTTTAACAAGCATCCTTGGGTTCAAAATCAGTATCCGAACTTGAGGTATGTAACCCCAATAATGCCTTGAACTCATATCAAATGAGGCCTCTATAGCCTACTCATGGAGTGCCTCCTTGCTTTTCCCGGCTTCCTACAATCAGAATCATCAATCTCAGTTCCAACAATCAGGCCCTTCTTCTCCAAATACTTCCAATCTTGTTGATTTGTTGGCTAAATTTGAAGCCAAGCAGAAGAGTCAGTATGACCAGTAGATGATCACCAATCAAATTCTAACTACAGGTTAGCAGAAGCTTGAGCAGCACATGGCACAACTGACTCAGTTGTTATTGAACCAAAGGCCTCCTGGTTGATTGTCTTCTCAACCAGATCCCAATCCAAAGGAGCAGATGAAGGGAATGACTATCCTCGATGGTAATGAATCAGAGGTTTGTCAAAGAATTAGTCTTCAAAGGTGAAACCAGCTAATGAATAGAGATGAAGTGGTTAGAGACCACACTGGCGGAGAGATCAGTCTTCTTTCTTCTACCACTGGTGCACTGTCTGAGCCTTCAGTCTCCTGAGGTTGTTGTTAAGGAGATCTAGGCTCATCTCTCTTCCTCTTCTCATACTTTGATTGCTCAAAATTCCAAGGGTAAAGTGGTTCCTAAGGAGCTTTCTTTTCCTAATAGATTGAAGGAAAAAGAACTTGATGATCAATTTAGGAAGTTTTTGAATGTGTTTTCTAAGCTTACTATCAATATTTCCTTCATTGATGCTATTAAACAAATGCCTAAATATGCTCGCTTTGTGAAGGATTTAATCTCTAACAAGCGATAGTTCAAGGAGAGTGAGATCATTCATCTGATAGAGACATGCTCTGTAGCCATCCAGTAGAAGCTTCCTCCTAAGTGTGGAGATCTAGGGCAGCTCATCATCCCTTGCACCAGAGGAGATATAGACTGTGGTTTTGGACTTTGTGATCTTGGAGTAGCCTAAACTTGATGCCTTACTCGATGTTCAAGAAGCTTCGTATTGGTGAGCTTGTTCCTACTCACTTAAATTTGCTATTAGCTCATCCGTCCTCAATCAAACCTTGTGGTATGGTTGAGAATGTGGTGGTAGGTGTTGGTAACTTCTGATTCCCTGCTGATTTTGTCATTCTTGATATGGATGAGGATGTAGAAGTATCACTAATTTTAGGTAGACCTTTCCTTTTATAGTGCAAAAACTGTTATTGATGTTGACAAAGGGACGATCACTCTTAAATTCAATGATAAGGAACTCAGCTTTGATGTTGTTGATGAATACTTTGTTGTAGATAATGCTTGTGTTTTTGATGAATCCTCTATCTTGCTCCAGAATCATGATGTTTTAGAACATGTTATATGCTACTCGATTTAAGGATGACAAGGAGAGCACTGAGGTAGCTAATGTTGTCCCGCATCTTAACCAGGGCCGATCCTACTATCACCCTTATGGTCTCCCTATGGAGCCACTGGACAGGCCTTCTCAAAAGCTCATTCCTTCAGTAGAGAAGTCCGCTTCTCTTGAACTCAAATCTCTTCATTTGAATCTTAAGTATGCTTTCTTGGTAGTGAGTAGCACCCTGCTTGTTATTGTTTCCTTATCTTTGTCTGTTTCACATGGAAGCAGACTTCTGGAGATGTTAAGAAGGCCCAGGGAGCTTTAGGGTGGTCACTGTCAGACATAAAGGGGACCAATCCGGGTCTCTACACGCACAGAGTCTACATAGAAGATAATGTCCAACCAGCAAGCCAGCCCCAAAGTAGATTGAATCCAATTTTGAAAGAAGTAGTGAAATATGAAGTTCTGAAGCTTCTCAATACAGGTATTACTTATCTCATTTCTCACAATCGTTGGTTTCTCCTGTGCAAGTTGTTCCCAAGAAAAGGGGAATAGTTTTTGTGCCCATTAAAAAAAGAGAGTTGGTGCCATAGAGGTGGACCACGGGATGGAGAATGTGCATTACAACAGGCGTTTGAATGATGCGACAAGGAAGGATCACTTCCTGATACCGTGTATTGATCATATATTAAAGCGGTTAGCTGGACAAGAGTTTTATTTCTTCTTTGATGGCTATAGTGGTAATTTTCAGATTCCCATTGCGCCAGAGACTCTGAAGAAGACCATCTTCACCTATCCTTATAGTACATTTGCCTATAGGAGGATGCCCTTTAGTCTTTGTAATGCTCTTGCCACATTTCAGAGATGTATGATGGTGATCTTTAATAATTTCATTCAGAAAAGCATAGAAGTTTTTTTGGATGACTTTTCTGTGTATGGTCAGAGCTTTGATAAGTGTCTTGATCAGCTGGATCAGATACTTGGCCGATGTGAGGAGACCCATCTAGTTTTGAATTGGGAGAAGTGCCATTTCATGGTACATGAAGGACTTGTGATTGGACACAAGGTCTCCAAGGATGGAATTCAGGTTGATAAGGCTAAGGTGGAGGTTCTTGAGAAGTTGCCTCCTCATACTTCGGTTAAGGATGTTAGATATTTTCTGAGTCATGTAGGGTTTTATAGGATGGTCATCCACGACTTTTCCAAGATTGTTAAGCCCTTGTCTGATCTTCTGCAGAAAGATGTGAAATTTCGGTTCTCAGAAGAGTGTTTGAAGGCCTTTCAAACTATCAAGAGTAAGCTCATTTCTGCTCTTATCATGGTTCCTCCTGATTGCTCTCTTCCTTTTGAGATCAAGACAAAAGCCAGTGACTATGATGTTGGTGTTGCGCTCTGCCAGAGGAGAGACAAAATTTTAAGGGTTATCACTTATGCTAGTAAGACTCTATCAGAAGCCCAAAAGAATTACACCACTACTGAGAAAGAGATGCTTGATGTGGTATTTGCTCTTGATAAGTTCAGGTCCTATTTGCTTGGAAGTAAGGTAATTGTTCATACCAATCACTCTGCTTTGGAGTACCTCTTCCATAAGAATGATTCTAAGCCCAAACTTCTGAGATGGATCTTGTTTCTCCATGAAGTTGACTTGGAGGTTATTGACAAGAAAAGGAAGCAGAATGGAGTTACAGATTATATGTCTAAGCTTAAGACTCCAGATGACGGGGTACCAATAAATGAATTCCTCCTTGATGATACAGTCTTTGAGATTGGGAGAGTTAAAGAGCCATGGTACGTTGACCTGGCTAATTATCTTGCCTCTTGTTTGATTCCCTATGATCTAAGCTACACCCAAAGGAAGAAATTTCTATATGAAGCTAGTCACTATGTGTGGGAGGACTCCTATCTCTTTAGGGTTTGTGCTGATGGAATGATTAGGAGGTGCCTTCCCAATGAAGAGATTGAGAGTGTGATTGAGTTCTACCATTCTCGAGAGGCAGGTGGTCATCATGGTCCTACAAGGACTGCTGTAAAGGTGTTAGAGTTGGATTCTACTGGCACACTCTACACAAGGATGTCTATAACTTTTGTTCTCACTGCGATAATTGCCAGATGATGAGGAAAATTTCAAGAAGGCATGAGATGCCCTAGAGGGGAATTCTTGAAGTTAAGCTGTTTGATGTCTGGGGTATTGACTTCGGTGGCCCATTTCCATCTTCTCATGGAAACCATTACAACCTTGTTACTGTAGATTATGTTTCTAAGTGGAATGAAGCAATCCCCCGCCCTTCTACTGATTTTAAAACTATGATTAAATTTCTAAAGAAGAACATCTTCACTATATTTGGAGTACCTAGAGCTAACATCAGTGATGTGGTTCTAACTTTTGCAACAAGGCCTTTGATTCCATGATGCCTAAGTATGGGGTGAATCATAAGGTTGTTTCGCCTAATCATCCCCAAACTAATGGTCAAGCAGAAGTGAGTAACTGGAAGCTAAAATGGATTATTCAAAATATAGTCAACTCCTCTAGGAGGGATTGGTCTATCAAATTAGACGATGCTCTGTGGGCTTACAAAATTACATTCAAGACCCCCATTGGGATGTCTCCTTTTAATTTGGTGTATGGGAAGTCTTGTCATCTCCCAGTTGAGCTAGAGCATAAAGCTTATTGGGCTTTGAAAGCCCTGGATTTTGATCTGAATGCTACTGGTTAGAAGAGGATGTTTCAGTTATCTGAATTGGAGGAGTTGAGGGAGCAAGCTTTTGATAGCTCTAGGATCTACAAGAAATGCTCTAAGAGAATCCATGATCAGATGATCCTGAGGAGAGATTTTAGAGTTGATGATTTCGTGCTGCTGTATAACTTTAGACTTCCTCTCTTCCCTGAGAAGCTTAAGTCCCATTGGGCTGTCCCATTTAAGGTTTTGGAAGACACTTCCTATGGTGTCCATGAGCTGGAGAACAAGTCTATGGAGGTTTTCAAGTTCAATGGTGCTCCTATGAAGAAGTACCTTGGCTCTACTTTTACTCAGCCTTTAGCCCCTGGATTTTCCTTCATTGAGAGTTCCTTTTCCGCTTCTCCTATTTCTACTGCTGTTTGTACTGCTACTTCATCACCTCCTTCTAAGTATTTGAAGAAGCCGCACTTGCAATGATGTTTCAGACTGAAGAAAGCCCTTGCTAACTGATGTGGCAGCCCTCCTTGATGTTGTTTTGTGACGTCTAGCCAGAGACTTTAAATCCAGGCAGCTTGGTGGGAGGCAACCCACTAGTTTGTATCTCTTTTCTCTTTCTTATTTTAGTTGTTTGTTTTGTTCCTTTTTTAGCTTGTGGTGCATTGGCTAGTGCTATGCTTTTGTAATTTTCTGATGGTTTTCTCTCGTTCCACTTGAGTTCTTCTGGCTTTGCAGATACTATTGTCAGCTTGCTTACTTCGTTGCTTAGTTGAACTCAAGTATGGGGTTGGACTTGCCACACACCCTCAGCGGACTCTAGGGAGTATTTTTTATTTTTTTACTCCTTCATGTTTTACATATTCCCTTCTAATTTGTTGTGTGTGATTTTTCTTTTTTGTTGGATTGCTCACTTAATTATCACTTCTTCTTAAGCAATGAAACAAATGTGCATATTCACCATCACAACTTTACTTTTAGCTTTGAGCCTTGGAATGTACAAGATTGAAATGGTTGAAAAAAATAACAAGGCAAGGTACTCCAATGATCCTAAGCATGCTATTTTAATTCCTATCTAAATCAGGCCTCGTCCACTAGGTAATTAACTGTTTTAGGGTGCTTTGTGACCTAGCTACATAAGGCTCTTGTGGTCTGGGATAGTTGACACAAAACCGCTACATGGGTGAAGAGGAAAGTCTAGGGTGAAAGAAACTGAAAACTCTTTAATAGAAAATTTTATGCAAATGTTGTGCTGAATATAGATTAATTTCTCTTATGGATCAAGAGTGTGTGGCACTGAAAGGTATGATGGAATATGATCTTACTTCATGCCTCTTGTCGTTTCTGTGGGTTGTGAAGGAAAAAAGGTGGATTGGCTCAGGGTTAAGAGCTATGCTCTTATGGTTTTGTTTCTCATTTGTTGGCTCTAAATAACATCATGTTTTATGGAAAGTATGAATTGTGCTAGATAATTTGAACTGCCCCGTTGATTGGTAAGGCTAGAAATATCTTTCTTGTGTGCTCTTCCTTTCTTGTGGAGTCCATTAGCTTGGCTTTTACTTGTGCATAAGAATTTTTGTTGGGGACAATCAAAAGGCAAAGTATGGGGTGTTTTGATAAGTGTGAAACTGAAATGGTCTTATAAGTGTAAAATTCTTATTCAATGCAATTTTTTATACGTTTTCTCACACTTATCCTATGTTTTTCATTATTCTTACTTTGGGCAGAAACTGATGCCAATTTGTATGTCAAAAGTAGTAAATGACAATAGGAATGCATAGACCTCCTCACAAGATTTCCAACACCACTAATGGGGAATAAATCAGAGCTTAACTGAAGAATCTAGGAGAAATTGGGCAAGTTTCGGGGCAAAGGAGCACAAAACATACACACGTTCGGACCACCATCCGACATCCTTTCCCGAAAAGGCCGTTTGGGGTACCGGAAACATGCTTCTTTTTCAATCTCTCACGTGTCCGTCTCTCTTGTCTGACCTTGTGACCCGGACACATGCTCACGTCGTCTGTATTTATGACCATGAGTGCAATGCGGAGAATTTCATATATACTTTGGTCCAGACCGCACGGCTGGCTCATTGACTTGGACAGGTGGTCCGGAAGTCTCATAATGCTGAAAAATCTCACCTGTTGCTCTAAGCCACGTCCGACCCTACGATCTGGACGCCTCACCCGGACGCGTGCATTTTATGCACAAATTTATATTTAAGTGACACGAGACAGGGAAAAGAAAAAAACAACAATCACATTCGCACACAGACATAAAAGAACACAACTCAGCCGCCTCTCATTCTCTTAACTCATGGAAGCAACCTTAGCGCAGCTGCAAGGGAATTCCATCATTGCCTTCAACCTCTAAGTCATGCTCTCTGCAGATCCGGAAACTGGGAGTACATCAAGGAGTTTTCTTCTACTTTAAGATGATTTCTCCTATATTCTTTGTTTTCTTCACTGTTAGTATGCTTGGATAGGGGGATTAAGCTCTGGGGACAGTTATCTGACTGATACGATTCTGTAATTTCTACTACTAGTTGGTTAGAGATTTTTGTCGATTGTTGCATGCTAAGTTATCTTTTGCGGTTTAAAAAAAAAACTAGCTAATTTGTTGATTGCTTTATGAATTCCATCTTGATAGAGATTTGTGACAAATGAAATAGTTGATTAATTTGTAAACTTCTGGAAAATTACACTGTATAGATTAGATTTTCCCTCAAGTGCAAAAATTTATTCCTTGTGCTCATTCCGTCTATTCGTGTTGCGCTTAATATGGATTAAATCTAGTACGTTCTTTTAGACAAGTTCTTGAGGCTAGGATTTAGTCTCTAGAAATGATTTAGGAATTTTGACAATCGACTTCTCAAACTAACCAGTAGGCATTGCATAATCTTATTGTCAAAAAAGATAACTTGACCCAGAGTTCCATTTCACCTATAGTTTTCACCAAATTTATTCGCTCACTCATTTACTTTTTCTTTCGTATAATTTTAATTCAACAAAACAACAAATGACAATCCTTCTTAATATATTATTATCTAGCATTGGATTTAATTACTAAGTCCCCGTGGGTTCGACCCTGGTAGCTTCTAGTTCATTATACTCTTTGTCCGGATTTATTTTTGCAACCCATGAACCTTTTAAGATTTATAGATTTTTTAGGATAGTTTTCTTAGTTGATTCTCGTGTGCCTGTTTGCTATGAGTGGTCCTTGTATGGGTCCCCTGTGGGTCCTTCAATAATATACCGGCACATATAAAACCACTAAAACCAAAATAGTTTCAAATAAGCTAAGGCGAACAGAGTCACAGATAAAGAATGAATTCCTCATCCTTTGGTTTAAGAATGTTAAGAAGGACCTTATAGAACTTATTGATCCCTTCTAAATAGTTCATGTTCAATTTGTCGATGTACATATTTGAACGCTTCATCTCTTTTTATAAGATCTACGGTTTGTTAACACATATCTCGTGTGTATTTTCAAAGCTATAAGTCTCTTAACTCTTTTATAATTTTCTACCTAAACCCATAAAATCATGTTCGATCTCACCTAGGAACAATTTTATAATGAACGATTCATTAAAAATATAAGCAACATTTCCCTTTTGTTCTTCTATTGTATAAGTATATACACACTAGAAGCATAGCAAGGGATGCAACCTAAATTGTCAATGAAATTTATATTATAAACTCGTTCACAACCTAGATGGTAAGATCAAACTTGATTGAAAAGTCCTAATGGGGACTATTAAAGATATACCTCTATTAGGTCTGTCTCAAACGAGTAACTACATTCAAATAAATTTCATAGTCATTCAAAGAAGTATACATGAATGATAAATTAAAAAAATAAACAAAATTAGTGTAACCTGATAGGTGATGTCAAATGAAAAAGTACAATAAAGGTGGTCTGTGGTGGTGGTTGTTGAACAGGTAGTGGTTGCGAGATGTAGCATTTGCAGTGATTTAAATCTCTAAAATGGAGCAAAACACAAGAAAAGAATGTAGTAGTTCAACTGATTAATTAATCTCTACTTAATGTTTTCTTCACATGGTGCGATAGAAGAAATGAAAAACTTCTACTCCCTCCGTCCCATTCACTTTGTCCCCTTTAATATTTGAGCTTGTCGTTTGACTTCAATATTTAACATGTAAGATAATATATTTTTTAAAATTTTTTTATAATAGAATCTTTATGTGAAAAACTATATATTGTAAAAATTATTTTTTAAAAATTATTTTATCTTATATATTTAATATTGAAGTGGAAAAGCGTGCCAAAAAGCAAATGAGACACTTATGACGGGACGGAGGTAGTATTGTTATTAATTGTCATAAAGAGGAAAACATAAGTTCAAGTATATTACTGGTTACCAAATGAAAATTTTCAGCCCCGATGTGGTTTGCGAGAGACCACTTAGGTGCAGAGCATGTATATATGTATATGTTTCTGCTTGTATAGTTAGGATTGCAACGGTTACTACTGTTTCTTTATAAGACGGTGCGACAGGAAACCAAAAGCTTCGTAGCGAAAAAACTTCTAATCGGCAAAAAAAGAAGGTGCTACAGAAAATCAAAAGATTCAAAGTAGAAAAAGGAAAAAAGAGAGCAATTATTGGTTTAAAGAGAAGCAGTGCTAGAACTACTTATCAGCAAAACAAAGTCAAGCCACATTTCTTATAGGCATTACATCAGCATTACAATTGCAAAGCCAAAGAGGTCTTTCTTATTTCAAATATAACATTTAGAATGCAAAGCTAAACCCAAACATAGCACTAAGCACCAAATGTGTAACCACCCAAATCCTAGGGCATATGGAAGGCCCCCACGCCCTCATGGGGAGACTGGGCTTGGTCATGGTTCAACTAACAAAAAAGCAAAAGTTTGTAATACCAATAAGCATTCATAACCATACAGTAATCTAAATTACCTATCTGATTCAAACCTACCAAAAGACCGCACTTGGTTCCAGCATCCTAAGAGCTCGCTCAACAACTTCTTTTCTCTCCATCCCTTTGTCTGAAATTCTCACGTCAACACCTAGAATGTCTTTCACCTCGTATGACTCAAATTCTAGAGCTATTGACAGCACCACCTAAAGAATAATGATACAACAACAACAAAAAGTTTTATTAGAGACATTATCATCAATCACAATGAATCTGTTCAATCGAGAATGATAACAAAGCCCTTGGAGAAAAAATAAACACTGTATTCGTAAACAAATGAAAACAATTTGTTTTGAATCAGAATACCATTTTCAATTAACTAAATATTAACATAATCTTGTAATTAAATACATATAACTCTTCCAAGTGTCAACCATCAACCACTAGTGGAAAAAAAGAATAAATAACTCCTAATAATTTATGGTTAATAGACTAACCTTAATTTAACTAGTGGGCAAGAGATAAATAATCATGGTTTTTATAGACACTGTAATTTATAGTGGGCCGGTGGATGAAAAGCGGGTAACATCAACGGACTTTAGATTATGGTTATATGTAGAATCGTAATCTAAAGGTTGGCACGAGACTTTAGATGACATTTCATCTACAAACCATAATTTAAATTCTGTTGACCTGTGCGCCCGTTGACTCACTAGATGACATCATTTTACAGGCTCGTAGCCATGTGCGTGCCTATACACATTGATGACATTGTTTAGTCAAGAGGCGGGATCTTTTAATTACAGTTTTCTTACAGAACCATAATTAAGAGTCTGATGGTATTAAAATAGGGCACGTATATTTCCAGACATAAACATTTTTCGATATTATCCTGGTACTAAGTTACCCAAACTACCCCTATCGATTGGATGTCTTGCACAACTTCCTGTGCATGCTCTTTATTTTCCTTTTATTGTCAAGTCGTAACTTTCTTCGACAATCTCACCATAGCTTGAAACTCTCTCTCCTCCAAGCCAACTAGTAAGTTTCTTCCTCTCTTGTCCCACATTTTTCTTTGCTTCTATTCTTTCATTCTAATGAAGATTTCCACCGCACAGATTGACACTTCTCTTCTGTAATCTCATTAACCCTCCTTATCAATAAACAAGTTCTGTAGGACAAACAATGTAAGTTATTTAAAGTTAACGTAAATGAAGTAACTTTTTGGTTTTTTGTTAATCTATAGCGTGGATGTCTTGAAGGAGTCAAACCATGCATGTTTTGAATGCATGCAAACTGATTGATTTTCATATGTGATTTCATATGTATAGGGTTCATTTATTCATCTGTATAGTCAATGAGTAGGGTTGTCTGATTCTTGTGCTGATATCAGTTTAATTTATCGTTAATTTAGCTATTTTAGTTCCTAATAATTAGCATACATAGTTGGTTGATTTATCTCTATATAACCTGCTGTTACATACGATCATATGTCCTCTGTTTTACTTTCTTATTTTGTTCTGCTGCATATTGTTATATATAGGGTCAATTGACTCCGAAAGATGATCCCATTAGCCTAGAGGTGGTGTCTGATTCAGCGTCGCCTGATAAAACAGATTCAACTGATAAAAAAAAAGATTATAGGTGATAGGTAATGCATGTGTCCTTGTTGTTCTTGATATTTGTTTCTTAATATTTCCGATTTGTTAATGTGTCTTTATCATAATATTTTCTCTCTTTTTGATTTATGTAACTGGAAACGGTGGGAAGATGACACACCAAGGTTGAAATTTTACACCCTACATGATCTCACCATGTCTCTGCCAATGAAGACGTTATGCATGGAAATGAGGGATAAGGTAGACCTTGAAGATTCAAGGTCTCCATCCACATTTTATACTGGTGAGGGTAGGACTGTACCGACATCTATAGGTGAGGGTTGTAACCACAAACCCTTGAAACACCCAAAGAAGGATCTCCAAGAGTCTCCCTTCCTACCGAATGTGTTCCCGTTCAACCCATACAAGCAACCGAGAAAGATCAAACTGGAAGAAGAAAGAAAACCGTGGGAGAGAGTACTAGTTGATGTGATGCTGATTCTAATGTTGATTCGTCTGTTTGATGGTTTAGAAGTTTTTTTAAAGACACTTTGAATTTGCTATTTAAGTTGTTAGTGTTTGGGTTTGGTTGCTGTTGATATTGTTGTGTTTTAAGACATAATGATTTATGTTGTAGGGATTTGGAATTATCTGAATATTTTGTGTTATTATAACTGAACTTGTAATTGCAATTTAATTTTCCATTGAAAATATATCTTTTGGAGCTGCTTCTGTTATGTTATTATGCAATTTAGTCTGCTATTGCAACAGGTTTGTGCTTTATGTAGAAAAAAATGAAAAAACTTTACATTACGGTTCCAATAGAAAACGTGATTTAAAACCTTATTGGCACACACACCAATTTGGCTTTAGCTCATAGTTCTAATTCAATCTGTAATCTAAAATATGAATTTAGATTACAGTTTCTATAGGAACCGTAATCTAAAGGCATATTGGTGTGCGCTCCAGCGAGCTTGAGATTATAGTTCAGAGGAACCGTAATCTAAAATCCCCTAGAGTGCATGCCTGATTAAGGCTTTAAATAACGATTTTTTTACCGTAATTAAAATCTTCGGGGTATAGACGACATTGGAATAAATTATAGTTTAAGACCATAATTAAATAGATTTTTGACCGTGGTTAAAGCTTCCATTCTACTAGTGAAGGATTAGTATTGCTATAGTTTAGAAGGGTTTACAACCAAAGATGAGTATTGGCAAGAAGGTGTGACACAAGAAAGGGAAATCAAAAACTTCAACAGGGAGAAAGAAGATAAGTTCAAGTAATTATCGGTTCCAGTTTTCATCCCCAAGCACTCCTCTTAAATCTGGTGTGCTCGATGGAGCTCTAGAGACCTGCAAAGGTGAGACCACAAGAAGAATAGGAAGAGCGGGTCAGAGAAGTTCATCGCCTGTTACTTTTTCAAATTAATTTACCTTTCAGCCCTATACATCTTTCAACTGACGCGACACAGTTCTAGTAGAAAAATAGAGGAATGAAACCGATGAAGGAAGCGAGATGGCGGCAGTGACTAGAAACCGGTTTTTGTTTTGTTTAGTTAGAAACCGCCATAGAGAGCGTGAAGCAAGGAGTAGGAGGTAGAGGAAAGGGAAAACGCGCGGCGGGCTGTAGCCTTTTATAAAAGATGATTTGAAAGCGTAGTTCTATCAGTAACCTTTCTTTAGAAAAAATAATATACCAAGGTTAAACGGAAACCATTGTTTATGACCTTAGGCGCGAAATATATATACCTTTGTTCCATATAAACCATGGTTTATAACCTTAGTGGTAAAACTTAGGCGTGAAATATATATATATCGTAGTTTGGAAAAAAATAAGCTTTAAACTTTAAGGCGCCAAAGGATAAAACATCGTCCTGTTCATAACCGAGCTTTATACCAATTTTCATTCATCGACTCTAGCCCATTTAAACTACGGTTACATTACTAACCATTCTTTATAAGTTTTAAAGGGTGGTTGTCAACAAAACTGTGGCTTAAATGGAGTCATTCATAATCCTTTTTCCAGCAGTGACTCACGGGGCGAGTGACGAAGTAGGCATGCTGCCCCATCAGTGCATATGGGTGCCCCATCGAGTGCCTAGTTGCAAGCACTCAACGGGCTCCGACTAGTCTCCATAGGCGTGGGGGGTGCTGCCAAGGGGACGCGAGCCTTTTCGGGTACAGCCTAGGGCGCACAGGCATTGTCATGCACTGTCACATGCACCTAAGCCTTGTATAGGGCACCTAGTGCCTTGTGATGTGTTGCAATTAGATGTCTGACACTTAATGCGTTTGTAGCATTGCTGGCGCACAGGCACTACCGCGGGCACCCAATGCCCATCCGGGCGCTGTCCGCAAGGACCCTGTTGTGACTAGTATGGACTTGTTCCAAAACATAGAGCACTTTGATAACTTTTGTGGGCACTTATGAATCCGGAATGTTATCCCTAATTAAAAATAGATGTTGGCGAAGTTTCATGACTATTGGAGCTTGCATCTGACCTTTGTGAATTTTTAAAGGTTCTTAAATTATATGTTCATGATTTGGCTTACATAGGCATATGTCTATTCTGGTGGTGGACTAAAAGGTTTATAAATCTCAATAGTGTCACACTCCTTTTCTTTGCAGTGAATGACTTAAGCTTAGCGACCTCAACTAAGAACCGAAAGGCTAAGTGTAAAGCACTTTGGTAGGGTGGGAAATGGAGCTTCACCATTTGGGTATACTAGGGTCTCGGGGGCCTGATGTTGAGGCCATGTCACTAGGTTGGTGATTGACATAGTGGTGACAAGTGATAGGCGAGGCCCTGGCATGTTATCATGCGTAGGAACTTGAAGAGATGGACAAGTCTAGGACTTGACCCCTGAGCTACGCTCACCAAGAGTGGGAAATAGGTAGAAATAACATCGCCTAACTTGTGGTATCATGTCGGTAGTCAGCGTGATATGACACACTTGACCAGGCATCTTATGCCATTGAGGTTACCAAGGTACATTGTGGCAAGGCCATGACAAGGGAAAATAGTAAGTCACGGCATGAGCGAAGTTGTCTTACAAGGCACAATATCACATGACACGGGGGGCTGCATGCGTGGGGTAATGGGTGGCATGGGGTGTGCACATGCATTGGGTATGCTAGGAGTGTGGGGCTAGGTGCGTAGGCAGTATTGGAGACGACAGAGAGGCACAACATCGAGGACATGGGTGTCGTGTGCACGGTTGTGTGTTGGGTGCATCAACATGCGGGTGTGTTGTGTGTGTGCGGTACCTTGTGAGATATCCACACGGATGCAAGATATCCAGGCGTGAGATCCGCAGGCGTGAGATACATGGTGCACGAGTGTGTGTGTGTGTGTGTGTGTGTGTGTGTGTGTGTGTGTGTGTGTGTGTGTGTGTGTGTGTGTGTGGTGTGTGTGTGTGTGTGTGTGTGTGTGTGTGTGGGTGTGTGTGTGTGTGTGTGTGTGTGTGTGTGTGTGTTTGTGTGTGTGGGTGTGTGTGTGTGTGTGTGTGTGTGTGTGGTGTGTGTGTGTGTGTGTGTGTGGTGTGTGTGTGTGGGTGTTTGTGTGTGTGTGTGTGGTGTGTGTGTGTGGGTGTGTGTGTGTTGTGTGGTGTGTGTGTGTGTGTGTGTGTGTGTGTGTGTGTGCGTGTGTGTGTGTGTGTGCGTGTGTGCTTGTAACACCCCAACTCAACTTAACGTGGTTGTCTTAAACTTACCAATTCATATAGCATTATCGCAGCGGAATTATACACAATACCTAGAACCTAGCCACGGTCCGACATACTAGAATATACCGAACTTTAATTTACAACACTTATACAAAATGCTAACTGAGTATCAAGTATCTCAATCCTAACATAGTTTACATCATTCTCAAATATCATCTATGGGTGTACAAGCACAACCTGGATATAAAAGTAATACCATCCTAGGTCAAGCCGCTTCTACTCTCGATGTGGGTCTTCTAAGGCCTCTTCCCTGCAAATTTAATATGGTTGCCCCTAGGGGCTCAGCACCTTTGCTGGTACTATAATCTTATAGCCCCCAAGCTAACGGGGCTACGACGACTACTTGTCGATAACATGCGGTTGATTAATAACACAACATAAATAAGAAGTGCAATAAACACCACACCACATATGAACAATTATAGTTCAACACAATGAATGGCTTAAAAGCGTTCCTTATGTAAGTGAGTTAATCTTAACTCCTTAAGTTATGATTTCTTATTCTCAGTCCAAGTCTTATCTCAGTCTCATTGTACCAACCGTTCTTTAATTGGAATTGGTTGTTTCTTAACTCAATGTTTATCCTTGTCAAGTCAAAGGTCACCCTATATAACGAGCTATTAACTCCATTGGTTAAAATAAACATATTTTCTTAAATTTGAGATTTAGGAGATCCCACTGCACCATCTTAATCTGGCCTCCCTCCTTGAACTGTAATCCAAGGTGGTCGAGTCTATATGTCGACCCTAGGCGACAAGTCAAAGACGAGTCTCAAGCGGAAGTCGGATCTGATATAGATACCAACCCCCTTTCCTTAACATGGATGACCGGAGTCAGTCCCGGATTCCTCACTCCCCCAAATTTCTAGTTAAGTAGAAAGTCTCAAAGACGAAGTGTTAGTTAAACCTTTTCCGGGTATTAACCAACCAACAACTAGGGAGTGTATTCTTATCTCAAACCATTGTTACAAAGCATTGTTAGTAACTAATCTCAAAGTCCAGTGTGTTAGTGTAATGCAAACACATAAGAAGCTCAATAAACCGGTTGCATGCTTTATCTTGTTTTTGTCGAACAATTAAATAATTAGCACACAAGCCGAGGGACACCTCTTTAGCAAGCAGACTACAAGAAAACCATACCGTACACCGTCGGTTGTTGGTTGCCTATTCTCTTTCCGAGTCGCAATTCTCAAGTCCTAAAACATTCATTCAATTTAGGTTGTTAATTACTTTCAATCAACCTAACTTACTTAGCCCCTAATGTTTACCCACTAATAATGACTAAGTCCTTATAGTTTTCATCTTAATCACTTAAATCATTTTAAATCTCTTAATTTCTTAAGTCCTTATATGCTTATCCTTGTAATCATCATTACCCTCCTAATGGTGGACTACTAATGCCACTCTTCTTTTTTTATAAGGGCCGACCAACCTTGTAAGGTAGGTCCCAAGGTCGGTCGAAGTCAGTGCACTTCCCCGTTTGAAAATTTCAACCCGACTGACCTTGCCAAGGTCGGTCCTAAGGTCGGTCCAAGTCAGAAGACATCACCGTTTGAAAATTCTAGAGGTCGAAGTCAGAAAGCTTCCTGGATGGGTAATTCTAGCCTGACCGCCTTTGCCAAGGTCGGTCCTAAGGTAGGTCGAAGTCAGACCCATGTTCCTATGCGCTTATTTCACCCCAAACCTTCTCACAAGTGTCCTAGTATGTTCTAACACCATTTTGGCACATTAACCCCCTTTTAAATCATCCACCAAACTCATTAATTAACCCACCATCAAACTCCTTGATCGTTTAGTCGAATTCTCACTAAATCCTTAACACTTGAAACTTAGTTCCTTACCCTTCCAACATGTAAATTTTGCCTAAGACTTCAACTAACCAAAGTGTTTCCTTTCAACCAAATTAACTACTCCTCAAGCATTATTACTAATCCATCTTTCCTTGACTCAAAATTCTCAAACTTTCTCAAGGTTAACTACTCTAGATCATGCTTAATTCTTAACTAGAAATTATACCTTAATTTTCCTTCAAACTTTGCACAAGTCTATAAACTTCTCTTATCATGGTTTTGGTGCCTTAAATTCAGCATCCTATCCTCTAGTTCCTGCTAGACATCTCTAGGTCATCCTGACACCCAATGAACACCTTGACTCATTTATTTCCACCAACTTATCCATTAGTGTTGCCTAGTACTACCTAAGTCATAGTACCTCATTTAAACACTTAAAACATTTAGTTTCTTCACTAAATTTTGACATAGCTTCGCAAACACTTTCTTACACCCAAACATTTAGTTTTTCACCCTTAAACCATCCAAGACAATAAAATCCTCAACAAGAATTCTTTACACACAACTACAACCAAACTACACTACATCATAATATAGTGCATGAACTTATATTGCTTGGCACTTAGGCCCTTAAATGACTTGGCTCTTAGGCCCTTAAATGGCATAAACTTAAACACTGAATTTCCCACATATAATAGCTTTCATCCTGCAAATACACACATCAATGCTCCCATAGCAATATAAGTGTTCTGTAATTCACCTTATGGTTGTTCTACTAACTCAATTCCCATTTGCTCCTTAGTCACAAGTTCACAAATATGATCATGTTGTTTCTCCTAGGTTTTATAGCCTATCACATAATGTAAGCTCTAAGCTACATTTAGTATCTATCTAAATCCCATCCCTTAAAGCATTAAACCACCTTAAGGTAAGTAATTTACCTTGTTTTT
This sequence comes from Limonium bicolor, assembly GCA_023374045.1. NCBI lineage: Eukaryota > Viridiplantae > Streptophyta > Magnoliopsida > Caryophyllales > Plumbaginaceae > Limonium > Limonium bicolor. The sequence goes on from CM041778.1 coordinate 298,898,385, forward strand.
CTCAAGCTTCTCTCACTTTCCTCCATTGTTTCTTGATTGATTCTCGGCCAAGGACCTTAGTTCTCTTGCCAATCTTATATTCAACATTAACATAATCTAATGATTACTAAGGAACATGCCTAAACTCATAGAATTTACTCTTAGATTAAAAGAGTGTTTTGAGGCATTAAAAATGGATGATTACCTTGGAGTCTCAAGATGGACTTGGTAATGAATCAAAGAGGACCTCCAATAGTCCCTTGGAGATTAAAACAAGATAGTACAAGGAGTAAAAAAAAACCCCATGAGAAGACAATTTTTGGTAATGCACAAAAGTGAAGGGAACTTGATTTTTCTTTCACTTTTCTTACCTTGAGTACAATGAGGCGAAATGGAGCTCTTAAAACTTAACTTTCCTTCTTCAATGGAGATTCTCCATGGAATAAAGCTTGAGCTTTTGAAGTTTTGAAAGGATAGAAATGTAGGCCTTGCTCTAACTAGCAATAATCTATCCTAGTTTTTGATTTGGAGCAATATTGAGTATTTTGTGAGCAAGTGAAGATGGAGAATGGATGGGGCTAGTTCTTACGGTTTCTTAGAGAGGAAGAAGAAGAAGAACACGGTGGAGAAGGAAAGAATAAAGAGAAGAGAGGAGAGAGGTGAACTTAGGTGAGATATTTCCTTAAAAGGTGAGTAGTCTTCTACTTTAATTTCCCTCTTATTTTCTAACTTGGCTGGCATGTTATGGTGACTCATCACCTTCAAAAATCAGCCCCCTCCTTTAGTTAGGATATTTATGGCTTTTGTTGACCAATTAATTAAGCAAAGTTTACTAATGTCTAAATTAAGCACTATTTTGGCACTATTCATAATTAATGCATAAATTTGTAAACTTTTTGGTTTCTCATTGATTTAGGCTTCCTAATGTGATACTAAGTAGTACACATGTTGATTAAGCTATAGTCATGGTCACCTAGCCACTCAAAATATCTTTCTAAGACAATTTTTCAAAAATGTGCTTTAAGACTCCTTAAAGCACAATTTGTGTTTTATGTTGTTTTTGAGCTTTATTTTCTTTGTTAATTGATTTAAAATGTCAATTATCATGTTAATAAGGTCTAATAATGATATTTGGGTCCTAATCCAAGTTACTGCAAGCTTAGAGCATGTTTTTGCTTAAGTTGTTCTTATGATGTTTCCTTGTGTTTTTTATGGTTAAATTGTTTACTAAAGTTTCTAAGGCATGTTTTAGCCTTATTATATCTTAGTTTAATATCTAATCACCATAGATATGTTTGGAGTATTTCAGCGCTGGTGCATGATGGCTAGGGCACAACCGAAATCCTATATTTGTGGGATGCTCTTTTGGGTTGTTTTGCTTTTGTGGCAAATATCATATTTTCCCTTAGAGAAACATTGTCTAGAATCTGGTAGAAGAATATGTTATCCAGGTTAACACATTTGGGAAGTGAAAATGCCTTTTCTTTGGGACATAAGTTTACCTTGGTAAAAATATATTCCCTAATAATATTATCTTGAGGGTTTTATTCTTAACCGGGTTAAGAATATTCCAAGATAATTTTTGTTGATTTATCTGGGATAATTCTTGCTTACCTCTATCCTTAAGGAAGTTAAGATTATTCCTAACAACATGATAAGGTCGCTCCTAAAAATGTGGAAGAGGTAAAGCTAATATCTCAACTAATTAAAGCCGTAGTGGCAGCTTTATCTACTTCCTTGTAGGTGGCATACATGCAGGGAGCTGTTAAGGTTTTATCTCAACTAGATTATCTAATCCTTTATTACTGTAGACACCTTGAATTGTAAAAGGTACTTGAGAGAATATCTCAACTAAGTGTAGACAATTGGCTCAACCTTATCCTTTCACCAAGGCGGCACCTTTTTAGAAGGGGAGTTGAGCTTCTTCTTTTCATGGATAAAGGCCCCATCTTTGTAGGATAGCTGGTTAAGATGTGCCTCCTTGGAGTAAATCTAGGAGTTGGTTAAGCATCTAACCAGCTAGAAAGATAAGTGGGAATTTCGTTTGGATTTGAGGGAGAGAATAAAGGAGTTTTTTATCCTCTCTTATCATAACCGACCAAGAGGTATAAATAAGGCGATGAGATCAGTGTGAGAAGGAGATGAAGAACCCATTGGCAATCATATACTCTTAAACGTAGAATTGATCTCTCCCCCCTCTCGCTATGTCTCAAAACTCCAACATTACACAAAAAAATTTTCCTCAAAGATCGAAGGTAGAAGCGTGAGAGTTCCCAAGAGTCCTACCTTGGATCCATTAACATCAAACACTTTCAAGTTTACTTGAGAGACAAAGTCAGAAGGGCAAGGTTTTCATGGCATCGATTACCACAAAGAGGGTGGTAATCTCATTCTTATATCCCTGTTGGTTCAGAGATGTGAGTTTCAAGACTTAGTTTGATGTGTAGACGAGTGCTTCCCATAGGTCTTGAAGTGTGCGGCTTTAAGTAAAGATTTTGACAAGGGCGGAAGGCTTAACAACCCCAGCGTGGTTCCTACTGGTCATTGTGAGTATTTTCTCGCTTGACACTTAGAGGGCTGGTTGATGTCCGTCTCACCTGTCTCCTTACAGCCCACACGGTTGTGTCCCTGTTGGGCACCCAAGTGCGAGGGCTTCAATGGACTCATTATACCCATAAGCAAGGATGTTAGGATGCTTAGAATCCATGGTGGAGTTGGACACACATTCCCCACACTAGGTGAACTAGTCGTGGGTCACTCCGGGCTGCTTAATGAGCACCCGGGTATGCACTACCTGAAGTGACCCACGAATAGGCATGGGTGAGCCTATAACATGTCTTAGGACATGTTTCACTATCATTAGCTTGGGTGGTGGGGTGCGCCTTGGCACATGGGTATTTTCAGTTCGGTTAGGCTGGTCGGGCCTTGGCCCGACATCGATCAAGAATGTTGCTTGTTGGTTTTCCTAGATGTTAGCCTCGATGCTTGCTCTATGTGCTTACTTTGTTGAATGTGTGTTTTGTATGCCACTGAATATGGCTTCCATGAGAAAAAAATTAATCCGAAATTCACTAATTACAAAAGTGCTACTACATTATTACATTGTCTATCAAAATTTTTTTGACTAAAAACAATTTCATGTCTTGTGCTTGGAAGATAAACCAATTTAACACATCCTAAGTAGTTTAAGGAAAAAATTAATCATTTCCTCTATAGTGAATCCTTCAATAATATTTTATGTAGAAAGCAGAAATACGTATTGTGTTTAGAGTACCAATATGTTGTTGGAATGAATACTCGTACCCTGAATATTTATAGGCCTACATAATTTTATCTCTATTGCAGTAGGACAACCGAATGAATCGTTCTATCAAACAATAACCTAGGAAAGGCATATCAACTGAAGTAGCTTGTGTTGTATTTCGTACTCTATAATCGTCTTACTTACCTAGGGGACTATAGCATTTGGGCCGCCTCCCCGAAAGGTGATGACCCCTACACTTGGAAATCTATCCTTCATGCTAGAGACTGATGGATCAAAACAATGTGTCTTTACCCTGGATGCCATGTCCCTCCTTCTTTCCTATCCTCCTGGCCCTTGTGTTAATACCTTTTACCAGGATGACCTACCCAATCGCCCATTGCACTAGTTCAATATTTGTTGGAGAACTTGGTTGATCCCTAAAGCCAAATTTATATTGTGGGTTAATCTTAGAGGTAGGCTTAAGATCAGGCTTGCTAACAGAATTTATAGCTCCCCTTCTCTACTTTGATTAATGTATGAGATAGGCCCATCGCCTTCATTTTTTAATTTTGTCAGTGGTGCTCCCCTACTACCCATGAGCTCAAACTCAATTGAATATCCTAAGGCATTTGATATGTAAGGATCCTTTATCAACTTTTGTACATACCTATCTTATTATTTATATATCCTTACCTTTTACAAAATATATTTACTTAACGAGCTTCATGGCGTTATGTAAGATTCCTAGATAGAGTTGATCATTCAGGCGCGGAAACAACATTTTTAGGCCCGTCGGGTCTGGTTTTAGTGTTTGAGGCTTGGTTTTTGGTTTTTCCAGCAGGCCTAGGTGCGGTTTTTTTTAACTTTAGCGGTGCCCGGCTCGGTTTTAAATGTTTGTATTATAATTATAAAAATTTAAATAAATTTATAAATATATTAACATAATATACTTCAAAATAATATATAATTCAAATAAATATAAATATATATCAAATAAAATTAAATTTAATATGTATTATTTTTATAATGTATGTGTTTTAAAATTTGGGATGTGCTTGGCTAACCCACAGGTTCAAAATCTTGACACGGTCCGACATAATTTATTTCAAAATCTGGACTTTTTGTGTAGGCGACTAGGCTTGCGCCGTACTATTTTTAGGACCCGGCTCGTCAAAGTTTGTATGGATCGGGTGAGGCCGTCGGGTCAGACCTGTTTGATAAGCTCTCAATTCCTGAATTGTGATTATAAAAGTGGTGCATTAGCACATACTTACCATGTGGTTTTAGGCCAACCAATTCAACTCTTTCATCAATATAGGACTCTTCTATTTAAAGTGTATCTTGTGGGAACCTTTGTTCCAAGTAGACAATTATGTAACTTTATGTTCTTCTCTTTAGTTAGAGTGCAAAGGGGAGTGGTAGTGGTGGTGGTGGGGGGGGGGTGGTTAACTCTCACGATCGAATTCCAAAGGCCGTTCGACAAAACAAAAAGGGATGATATCTATATGTTTCAACTTTAAACCACTCTTATTCACTCTAAGACTCTTAAGTGTGCACTCTTTATAGTATCATTAGACTATAGAGAAGACTGTAGAATTTAACCGGACCTCAAGGGTAATCAGCGTATGACCATGCATCATGGTCTTACAACCATACAACCATGATTTATTAGATTATCCCCATCAATATCATATCTAAGGGATGTCCAACATCAAGTCGAGCCCTGAATTTATCCAAGTAAGTGGGGTCGTTCATTTCACATCACAATTCAAGATCATTACGATCACAAACCAGTTTATGTCCAGTCTAATAATGCAATATCATCATGATCATAATATGTCCACAACCAAGTTCACATATCAATGGTCATCATGACCACACTTTACTATTTATCAATGTTCTTATTCTATTGGTCATCAAGACCATGGTTCATTCACATTCAGTTTCTTATTCCAAAGGTCATTTCAACTCTAACTTATTACTATTTGGTTCATCAAGAAAAGAACACCAAGACCATAGTTCAATCTACTCTTTAGTCACAACTGGATATCATCATCAAATAACATTCAAGTTCATTCAACATTATCATAAATATCATTAACCATGAATATGAAAATTTTTACACTAAATATCATCAAGAACTTATGATTATTTTACCTTTCTTCATTATCCATTCTAAGGCACAATGTACATAATCACCCTCTCTTGATCACACACAAATGGTTAGTATCATAAACATTCCAATTTACAAATCTTCTTAGAGTACACACAAATATAGGTTTGAATTTACCTCTTGGTAGCACCACCTTCATGTCCTAGTTCCATCATTGTTAGGTGAAGTCCTCTCTTGAAATTATGATGATAGCAACCTTTTCCTTGTGTATCTAATGAGTGTTTAAGTGTAAGTGTTACAATAAAATAGGTTAAAAGAATTGCTTGGCACACAAGGTTGCAAACGGGTTCTCTTTAGAAGATTGGTGTCCAATAGGTGGGGCACATAGTCCACAATAACTCAAAGATGAAGCTCAAACATGATAGACATTCAAAAACATTAAAGTTATAAAGCCAACAATCAAGCTTACTTGGGAAAATTCATGGGAATACACTTCAAGACAAATTAAGTCAGAAAAGCTTGATTAGTATCAGCAAACTCTTTATTAGGATCAAGAAAGTCTTCCTAGACTTGAAGACAACCAATGTTGAACTTATCCATGTTGCATGCAAACCTACCTATGCAAATAACCATCATGTAAGAGACTAGCAGAAGCTACCAAGGAGATAAACTGAAGTTCCAACTTGTAAAGCTCAGTTAGAGTCAATTTAACTGACGCCCACAACCACCGCACCTATTGACCAATAATGTGCTGCCACATGTTTGGCAAGAGTTGGCTGAGTAACATCTCAACCAATGAAAAGCAAGAAAATCTAAGTAGTTGAGGAAGTTAGTTGAGACCTAAGGGATATCTAGAGATAGAATAATGATGATTAGAATCTAATGTATATATTTGGCAGTTGGGATAGCATTGAAGGTGTGTTTAGGCAATAACGAAAACACACCATTGAATGTCTCATTGGCAGAAGTGCTAAAAGTGATTAGACTTGTCTTAGGGATCATCAGTTGTATGAGTGAGTGGTGCTAAGTCATAGAGTGAGCAATAATGTGAGCGGTGGAGTGACAACACTTGTAAGGGGTAACTTAGGCTGTCAGGCAGCAGTTGGAGGCAGATAGGTCATTATGTTTTGTTTTAGAGCAGGGAAACATAGATATTTTTATGCTTGTATGATTGATGACCGACTATCGCGAACAGATAGGTCATTAAGTTAGGTTTTAGAGCACGGCAACATAGACATCATTATTAAAAGTTTAACGACATAATCCCATCCTTTCGTTAGAAACTGGTCCCTGCCACTAGAGGAGCGACTGAACCAAAAGAGCCTTTGGACGTCATTGGCGTTGCCAGAGCGCTTGTAGTTTGGTAGATAAGCGTTGCCCGATTGCTTATAAATAGAAAGGGGCCTCTCAGCCCAGTTACTCACCAGCTTACAAACATTATAAAACTCTCTTAAGCTCTATTTCTCTCTCTCCCTCTCCCTCTCTCTCTTTATGTCTCTCTCTCTTTCTTACTCTTAAAAAACTATCTATGAGTTAGCGAAATCAGCCATCAAAATACCCGTCCCTTATTGTAAAGAGTTCCTGGTCTTGAAGCTCAAACTTTGGTATTGTTCAGCGATCTAAATGGCACCCAAGCAGTCAAAATCAGCCAAGTCCTTAAAGAAATCGGTTACAAACAATGACCCCAAGAAATCTCTCTGCGAAGTTGCAGTCACCCCAGCTCCAGTGGTCACAACACATGAGTGACTTATAGATGAAGCTGAAAAGGAACTCAAGCTTAAAATCATTGATAAGTGCAAAATACATCTTTTTTAGGGCTTTAATTCTTTCTATTTTCATAGCAATTCCTGCTATATTTCTCACTTATCATATGTTTTCCTTAGATTTTTATTTTTTGATGTGAATTGATACATTTTATGTGTCTAATGCAGGGAAAAGTCTAAGAAATGCATAGATTTTCTCAAGAGGATTCCAACAGTACAAACGGTGAGCAAATCAGAGTCAAAACAAGGATCCTGCTGTATTTTGTAATTGGTTTGGGTTTGTGTCCATATTTGTAGACCGGGACCAACCACACAGGAACATTCTGCCATGATTTTGGTGTGGTCCGAGTGTCTGCCTGGATTCGTAAACCCGGATCAGGTCTGTCCTGTCTTGTGGAGAAGAATTACGAGAGTGATCCTAGTATGTAAACCCGGACGCACTCCTGGACCAAGAGAACAGGGCAGCTCGAGACGCGAGTTTTGATAGAATCTGAAGATAAAAATTTATAATCTTTCATTGCCTATATAATGAACTTAGGATTGGATTTCAAATCTGCCCGTGCTAAGCCAGATGGCCTTTGTGCCCCTCTTGTTCATCTTCAAACTACATCACCACCATCAGAATACATCCATCCACCATCACTACTAAACCACAAGTTCCACCATCGTCACACCATACTTCTGGCGAAGAATCGACGTGATGGCGAAGATGGAGCGAAGATCCAGAGTCAACCTGATTCATCGGAGTTTTCTCTTTTCTCATCTTGATCTGTTTAATGTCTTTCTCTGTTATTTTTCCTTTTCACATTTATGTTAGCGTAGTTAGTTAAGCTCCCCGGATTAGGGTAACAAACTAGATCTTATGATTTATTATAATCCTTTCACTAATTCATTAATGTTGTAGTTTAATTTCTGTTCTTAATGTGGTTTGATTCTCTAGCTAATTATCAATGTAATGTTTATAGTTTCTAATCAATATACGGTGTTGAGATTACTTAACAACATATAGGAAGTTAAACCAGAGTAACGACTAGAAGCATACGAAAGTGATCCGAGTATGTAAACCCGGATGCACTCCCAGACCAAGAGAACAGGGCAGCTCCAGACGCGGAGTTTTGATAGAATTTGAAGATAAAAATTTATAATCTGTCGCTGCCTATATAATGAAATTAGGGTTGGAATTCAAATCAGCACACGCCAAGCCAGATGGTCGTTGTGCCCCTATTGTTCATCTTCAAACTACATCACCACCATCAGTGTTAATGCAAAAGTTTTGATTATTTGAGCTCAGTAACAGACACAGAGATTTGAGTTTTGACCGGACCAAGGATGGTGCCGTCAAGAGAAGATCTTGCCGTGTGTAACCGCCTTTGAATATATTCTGCACATTTTTTATCTTTAGTAGATAATCTAGAGAATATCTTTTCTGGTTAATATCTGAGTCTGCTACTAGAACTTTTATCTTTAAAAGATATTCATGTCATTAAAGATAAAGTTTTATGTATATAAACAGAACTTTATATAGAAGTTAGTAAGAGTAGCTAGGGTTACGTTTTCTGAGAGAAAATCATCAAAGGAAGAGTTTTTACATTGAACGTCTGTAGAATCACTAGAGAGAAGAGTGATATAGTGTTTTTACGTGTCTATACTTGGAGAGCTTGTTCTCCTTGTATGCGAGGGTGTATCAAGTATTTAATACAAGCTAATATAGTTAAGATTCATATGTATCTACGCATTCACTCTTGTTCTGCTTTCCTAGTTAACGAGTTCGTCGTCAGTATGTTACTAAGCGCTTAGTTCATCGTGAGTAACAACCTCACTAAGAACAGCCTTTGTAAGAATCTACAATTGGTATCAGAGCGGGTTCCCCTTACTATTGAAGAGAAATCTTCAGGGGAGATCAAAGATGAATTCCTACTATGTCAAACCCCCAAGCTCACAAAATGCAACTACACTAGTTGGTGCGAGCAGATGGAAGACCAGTTGATCTCGATCGACTTGCAATTATGGGATGTAGTGACCGAAGGAGATCTCAAGCCTAAGACTGAAGAAAATGGAATCTCTAAAGAAAATCCAAGGGCCAACTAGAACAAAAATGACAACAAGATGATTAGTAAAAACAGACAAGCTCGTAGAATTATCATGTCATCTTTGTCAGACTCAGATCAACAGAAGGTACTAGGATTGTGCACTGCCAAGGAGGTATGGGATTTTCTAAAAGCTGCTTATGCAGGAATAGATTCCATAAGAAAGGCAAAAGGCAAGCAATTCAAGAGGGAATTAGATAACTTTAAGATGAGAGAAGGTGAGTCTATTACTCAGACCTTGGAAAGGTTTGAGAAAATTCTTGGAAATCTTAAAGTTGTTGGTGTAACACTCTCAAACGATATTATTAATGAGAGATGCCTTGACAGTCTGGGAATAGAGTGGATAAGTTATACCAGCTTGCTCGAAACTACACAAGATATGTCAGAGTTGTCGTTAGAAGAACTCGGCTCAAAACTCATGGTCTATGAAGGGAAGATGAGAGGTGAGATTGTTACTCAATCTAAGGATCTAGCCCTAAATGTACGTGAAACTACCATAGAATCAGAAGATGAGGATTTTGATGTCGATGAGGAAATTACTGAGATTATTCACAAAATTTAGAGGCTACTTGGTGGACAACGAGGATCGAAGCGACAACATGATCGGTACAAGTCAAAGAAAGACACACTCACATGTTTTAAGTGTAACAAACCCGGTTATATCGTCAAGAATTGTCCTTTACAGCAGAAAGAAAATTCTCAGACGAGGGTAAAAAAAACTCCCACACACAGTCAGCAGCATGGGTTATGACATCTCAGTTACAGACTCAGAACCAGAAGAGGAAATTCAACTGTGCATGACGGCAGTTGTTCTTGAAGACGATGAAGTCAATACTGAGTACTTCATAAAGGAGAAGGATAACTTGAAGGAAACACTTGAGAAAGAAGAAATGCTTACTAAGTTAACCTCTGCACTCTCTGAAATAAATATGTTGAAGCATCAGTATGTTACTGAGATCAGAGAACTCAAAGCTAAAGTGGAAAATTTGAGTAAGTCTTCGACTAAAAACAAAAACTGTGTCAAAGAGAGTTTGGATATGCGAAGGATCAACTTTGTTAGTCCTTTGGAGACTAGAATTCTCACTCTTCCATGTTGGGCACAAGAAGAAGAGAATTCCCTTTTAGATCGTAACAAATCACTAAAAAGGTAATACGAAACTCTCTCGGGCATGTTAGCTAACGTAGATTGGAAGTTAGAGCTTCAGACACAGACTAATCCCACATGGTATACTGGAAAGGCAAATCTGAATTAGATGTTGTTACGTAACAACTCAGATAAGTGCGGATTGGGATATAAACCAGAGAAACCCACTCAGTCTAAGATGAGGAAGTTGAAGACTCCACCTGGACATTCTAAGTTAAGACTGATCTGGTGTTGGTATTGCCATCAACTAGGACACAAGATAAGATTGTGTCCCAAACTTTTGAGAAAACAACTGCGTGAAGAATCATCAAAACGGAGTTCATATCGAGCAAGTAGATTATACACTAAAAGATGGGTTCCTATAAGTCGGTCCAAGTCAGTGTCTACAACTAAGCCCAAACAAATCTGGATCCCAAAGTCAAATCAGCCCCATCAGACTTGTCAAGAAGGTATCTCACCTCTTTCAGATTTTTCATCTTCTTTTCATTGATTAGTTCATGACACACCATTTCCCCCTACTTATGAGGTTCATGATTTAATTTCTTTTTGATTCGGCAAAAGGGGGAAGATGTCTTGAACGTATATGTATGTCTTTGTGTCTAAGTCTATTTGGTGATGAACAAAGATGCAACAAATCAGGGGGGTACTTTCTCCGTTCCAGACACAAGCTCTTAAGTGACGTCGATGGATGAATACGCAAAACAATGAAGCAGCAAGTAAGGGGGAACATACAACAGTTCAAGACTCAGAGTTTGCCTAATGAAAAAGGGGGAAATTATTAATGCAAAAGCTTTGACTGACCATACTCAGTAACAGACACAAATATTTGAGCTCGGTAACAGACACAGAGATTTGAGTTTTGACCTGACCAAGGAAGGTGCCGTCAAGAGAAGATCTCGCCGTGTCTAACCACCTCTGAATATATTCTGCACGTATTTTTTATCTTTAGTAGATAATGTAGAGAATATCTTTTCTGGTTAATATTTGAGTCAGCTACTAGAACTTTTATCTTTAAAAGATATTCATGTCATTACAGATAAAGTTTTATGTAGATCAAAATAACTACATATAGGAGTTAGTAAGAGTAGCTAGGGTTACGTTTTCTGAGAGAAAATCATCAAAGGAAGAGTTTTTACATTGAACGTCTATAGAATCACTAGAGAGAAGAGGGATCCAGTGTTTTTACTTGTCTATACTTGGAGAGCCTATTCTCCTTGTATGGGTGGGTGTATCGAGCATTTAATACGAGTTAATATAGTGAAGATTCACGTGTATCTACGCATTCACTCTTGTTCTGCTGTTTCCTGGTTAATGAGTTCGTCGTCAGTCTGTTACTTAGCGTTTAGTTCATCGTGAGTAACAACCTCACTAAGAACAACCTTTATAAGAACCTACAATCAGAATACATCCATCCACCATCGCCACCAAACCACAAATTCCACCATTGTCATACCATACTTCTGACGGAGGATCGACGTGATGGCGGAGATGGAGCGGGGATCCAGAGTCAACCTGATTAATCAGAGGTTTCTCTTTTCTCTATATTAATCTGTTTAATGTCTTGCTCTGTTATTTTTCTTGTTTTTACATTTATGTTAGCGTAGTTGGTTAAGCTCCCCGGATGAGGGTAGCAAACAGGATCTTATGATTATTATAATCTTTTCACTAATTCATTAATGTACTAGTTTAATTTTGTTCTTAATGCACATTTGATTCTCTAGCTAATTATCAAAGTATTTTTTATAGTTTCTAATCAAAATACGGTGCTGAGATTACTTAATAAGATATAGGAAGTTAAACCAGTGTAACGACTAGAAGCATGGTTCACCTATAGGTTATTCTGTCTCCAATAGGAACTGGTAATAATGCGATTGGTTAGAATTGAAATGGGCATGTTTGCGGCTTATTAATTCTGCCAGTTAGGATTTGTTGTACAGGGACCGGTAAACAGGTTAATAAGATTCTTGAATTTGTTGCAAAACTATGGAAGAGTTTATTAATAAATTTAGAGAGTGAAGGTTTGTGAAAGAATCTAGGGTGCTTCGTTAGATTTAAAGTTTCAATCTTTATTATTTTTTTAGTTTATTTGTATTGCCTTAGTATTTAATATTTGTTTATTGAGTAAGTATCTTAGTTAGATTGTGAAAACCATAAAAAGTGACATTTTCTATTTTCTTAGTTTAGTTTAGTTTCTCAGGTAAGTAATAAATTGTTAATTAATTGAACGAGGTCCCTGAGATCGACAACCCCACTTAATCCACTATTTCACAAAATGATAGGTACACTACCTAGGTAGAGATAGTAACTTATTTTTACTGCAAGTTTTTGACGCCGTTGTCGGGGACCTCTGGCATGGTTAATTGACAATTTTTTTATTTAATAGAGATTTTATTTTAGTTTATCTTTTTAGTTTATTTCTGTTAAGTTTTGATTTTGATTTTAATTTTTTTAGCTTTAGTCTTCTTTATACTTTTGTTTAATAGATTATCTTAGTGTTATTTTAATTAGGATCTATGTTGCTCTTTTATCTTTATTGTGCTTATCTCTAGTTGGATCACTGTATTTAATTTCTGTTTTGTTTTATTTTTACTTTTATTTTTTTAAATTAATTTATTATTTATTTTTGGTTTCTTTTTATATTCATTTTTAGGTCTTTGTTTTATTTTATTTATTTTAGCAATTTTCTTTTGTTTTCTTATTTAATGGCTTTGTGTTTCCTTTTTTATTTTATATTCTTATTTTACTTTTGCTTTTTATTTTTGCAGTTGATAGGCTGATTTGTAACCATGGAGAGTGGCAAGGATGAGGTCAGAAGATTGTTGACCGAATTAGAATGGACGCGTATACAGGAGGAGATATCCTCTTATCAAAGATTGGTTCCGAATTATCAGCCACCTCAACAATCCAATCGAAAACCATATTGGTCCGATATTGAGAAGACTACTACATAGTACGAGGAAGATCAATTGGGGTACTACTATTTTAATCAGAACAAACAACATCCAGCACTCAGGCCAGATGAATTCTTGTCGAGTCAGAAGAGCCGCTAGAAGAGATTCCATTGGTGACTCCAAGGAGTGAAGATCGATTCAAGCCAGATACTTTTAAAGCTTTGGATTCTGATAAAGAGATGGAGAAACTTATCAAGAAGTTGTTATCCGACGATGAGTTGGAGCAAATGTTTGAGAGTTACAACTCTCCTCCATCTCTAATCCCAACTCAGATAGTGCAACCAGTATTTGAAGATATTTTGTTTGCTCCTATCTGCGAGTCGGTAGAAGCGCCAGTTATGATCCTGTTCATAGAAGATGAAGAAATTGAAGCTTCTACCACAATTTTTTACCCAAATGAATTTTTCCTTGAGCTTTAGCTACCTGTAGAGGATGTCAATATTCTCTAATTGGAGGATAAAACCCCCCACTAGTTTGTCAACAATTTCAACCTCGCCTCATTTGTGGGAGGAAGATGTTTACGTCCTCGGATTTGAGGAAGAAAAGTCATCCGCATTCGATCTCCTGTTAAAACTGCGTTATTGGCAGTACCTTCTCAAATGACAAGTTTCGAGGAGTATTTATTTTCCTATTTTACTTGCCGAAGTAACGTTTTGTTTTGATCCAGGTGGTCCGATAATAATTACTGCCCACTTCATTTTCCCGTTGAGGCCATTATCCACTTTTATTTTGGATCCGGATAACAAATCAGGAGTTTATCCAAATACTATGAAGACGGGTAGCTTACTTGGAGGTAATCCAATGGATTTATGTTTTATTTTCGTTTTTTGTTTTTATTTTTGATTTCATATGTTTTACTTTTGTTTTTCAAAGAAACGGTATAGAAACAGGATTTTATACCCTATCTAGACATGCATCCGGACATGGATGTCCAGACAAGATACGAGGACATAGTAAAAGAGCACAACCAGATGATAGGTCCGGACACATGTCCAGACAGACCCAGCAATACAGTAAATTTTTTCTTTTCTTCAATTTTTCAGTACCACCTTGGTTTCAGGTAGTTTTACAAACTGAATTATTTTCTTTTCTAGGTGTATTTCTGTTTTTATTTCAATCAGAAGTGGCAGAGGTGTCTGTGGTTTTAAGTTCATGTTTTTTAGTGTTTTGTATGGTAGTTTTATGAGTGAATGCAAGTTAAATTTTTTGGTTGGTATTATCTACCCTTCAAGTCAGGGCACTTGCTTGACGAAAGTGTGAGGAATGATGTTACCCCTATTGTTTGAGCTTAAGTGTGAGGAAGAAAACCTTCCTCAATCTATGATATTATGGGAGTTTCAGTTTCTCTTTATCTTTAATGTTTGTGTTCAGCCTATAATGACCTTAATGCTTAATGTTTTTTTTCAATCCATGTAATTTGAATGAATCCTTAATGAGTGTGGCATATTTTAAAAGTTCTTTTCTTTATTTAAATTTTTGAACAATGAGGATGTTTCTCCTCTTAAGTGTGTGGAATTAGAGACCTTTCCCTGAAAATATGCCAGTTGCACTTGATGCCGCACTTGTTTTTTATTGTCTTCTTACTTTGAGAGAATAACTTCTCCGAGTGCTTATAAACATCAAATTCTTGGGTGAAAATTTTTGTTGGGATTTTGCAATTGAGCCTGGTGACCACCTCAAGAAGCTTTCTTCTTTATGTTGTTTGTCTGTATAGTTTTACGCAAATTAAGTCCGTTTTCACTAAAACTTGATGGATGAGCTGATTCTGGAATCTGAATTATTTTAACTTGGGATTTAGGAAATGATGTAAAAGTTTGGAATGAAAGGATAAGGCAAGGTACTCTGCTGATAAAAAATGTTTTTAACTAAAGCAGACCTATTCTATCCGGTTATTAAGTCCTAAGGGTGCCTTAACACCTTTCTACCTAAGGTCATGGGATTTGGGATAGTTGACCCAACACCGCCACAAGGACAAAGAGAAAAGTATGGGTTACAAAATAACCCTATAATTCACAATAATTTTTATGTTTTGTATATATATTTCTTGAAGAAGAAAGTTTTTGCATGCAAAAATTTTTATTGTAGTGTAATTTTTGTCTTTGATCATGAGTATGTGGCGTTGAAAGGTATCACGGAATATGGTTTTACTTCACACCGCTTGTCATCCAAAGGCTAAAGGAAAGAAATGGTGGAAGATCTCAAGTTAATCTACATTTAGATTTTGTAATCTAACTACGCCATGCTTTTATGATTACTCTTTTTCACTAATTGTGAAAACCTACCGCCGGGAGCATAACTATACTTATTTTAGATTTGCATCTGTTTGATCATGAAGTTTGATATTACTGCCTTAGAGATAGCTTTGTTCTTTATTTGCTTGAGGACAAGCAAAAGTTAAGTGTGAGGAAGTTTAATAAGTGCTAAATAAAGCTATTTGTAGGCTTTAATTCTTTCTATTTTATAACCATTCATGCTATATTTCTCACTTATGATATGCTTTTTCTTAGATTTATGTTTAGATGTGAATTGATATATTTTATGTGTCAAATGCAAGGAAGTGTCTAGGAAATACATAGATTTTCTCATGAGGAATCCAACAGTACAAACGGGGAGTGAATCGGAGTCAAAATAAGGATTCTGCTGTATTTTGTTAGTGGTCCGGGTTTGTGTCCGGATTCTTAGACCCGAACCAACCATCGAGAAACATTGTGCCATGATTTTGGTGTGGTCCAGGTTTGTGTCCGGATTTGTAAACCCGAACCACACCCGAGTTATTCATTTTGCCTTATTTCATGCTTCATCTGGGTTTATGTCCTGATTTGTAAACCCAAACCATGTAAACCCGGACACAATCCCAGACCAAGAGAACAGGGCAGCTCTAGACGCGAAGTTTTGATAGAATCAGAAGATAAAAATTTATAATCTACCGCTGCCTATATAATGAAGTTAGGGTTGAAATTCAAATAAGCCCACTCCGAGCCAGAGGGCCTTTGTGCCTCTCTTGTTCATCTTCAAACTACATCACCACCATCAAAATATATCCATCCAACATCGCCACCAAACCACAAATTCCAAATTGTCACACCATACTTCTGATAGAGGATCGAAGTGACGGCGGGGACGGAGTGTAATCCAAAGTCAACCTGATTAATCAGAGTTTTTTCTTTTCTCAATCTTAATCTATTTAATGTTTTTCTCTGTTATTTTTCCTTCTCTTACATTTATGTTAAAGCATAGTTAGTTAAGCTTCCCGGATTAGGGTAGCAAACCAGATCTTAAGATTTATCTTGTAATCTTTCCACTAATTCATCAATGTTGTAGTTTGATTTCTGTTCTTAATACGCTTTGATTCTCTAGCTAATTATCAAAAAATGTTTGTAGTTTCTAATCAAAATGCGGTGCTGAGATCACTTAACAAGACATAGGAAGTTAAACTAGATTTATGACTAGAAGCTTTTGCCTATAGGTTAATTTGTCTCCAATAGGAACTGGTAATGTTGTGATTAGTTAGAATTGAGTTGGGCATTGTTTGCGATTTTTTATTTTTGACAGTTTGGATTCGTTACCCGTCAAAGGTTAATTAAGATTCTTTAGTTTGTTATAGAATTAGAGAAGAGTTTATTAATATATTTAGAAAGTGAAGGTTTGCATAACAATCCAAAGGTACTTCATAAGATTTAAATTTTCAATCTTTATTTCTTTATCTAGTTTATTTTCATTGCTTTATTATTTTATGTTTGTGTATTGAGTCACTATTTTAGTTAGATTAAGAAAACCCTAAAACGTGTTATTTTTGTTTTCTTAGTTTAATTTAGTTTCTCGGTTATTTAATAAATTGTCAATTAATTGACGGAGGTCCGTGAGATCGACAATCCCACTTAATTCAGTATTCCACAAAACGATAGGTACATTGCCTAGCTAGAGAGTAACTTATTTCTACAACAATCATCGATGGAACACGTTTATCCTTCGACGAGCTTGCCTACATAGAGGTTTGTTTGCCTAAGGTACGTAATTGATTACTAAACTCCTCAATAATCCCAACTATCTCCGGTCCTCTATCACTGAAACCGATGTCACAAATGCCCTAAACACCAAAGAACCAAGAAAAATCCAAGTCCTCCCAAAAGGGCCCAATTTACTCCATAAAAACCTCCTCCTTCACTAAAACACCTAGCCAAAAACCTAAATTGCCTCCACCTAAAAAAGCAACACAAAAACTTCAAGAAAAACTAGAGTATCCCCACTAACTCTGAAAAAAGATCTTCGAAAACCCTACCCAAACTCACACAGAGCAGCAACGACTCATTGCCATAATCTAAAAAATAACTGGAAGACACCTCTTAGAAAGTCCAATCATGGGCACAATGGAGAAATCAGCAAAACCCTAGGTGCCAAAAAGGGACTTCATCCCAAGCGACGATGAAGAGGCAAAATCACATGAGAGCGAAGGGAATGAAGGAGAGGAAGTGGGTATGGTCAAAAGAATCCGATGACAACTACATGACCATTCCCAGCTATCGGGGACCAGTCAGAGAAATGTGAAGCTAATCGTTCACCTGTTGGGAGTCCTGATAGAGACTGTCAGGAAGGCAAAGGCAAAGGGAATAATGGTCGAACGGACCAAAGAGGACGGACTAAAATTTCTCTTCCAAAGAAGAAGAAGAAAGCTGCAACCCCATTAAAAGAGGAGAATGAAAGCAGATCAGAAATCTGTAACCCCATTAACCGATAGAGGTAGCCAACATCGGCTAGAAGTGTAACACCCCAACTATAACCATACACTTAACAACACATTGCAGCGAAAACATAACTCAACACATTACTTAACCCAATGGTGTTACACGCCGTTAACCACCCACGTGGCTAACAAGGCTAATACATTTACATTGTATCGGTCTGATGGACTAGATTCCCGAGCGACTACACATTACTATCCCTTTCCATTAACAACAACATACATATACATTCCAACTGTACCGAGTATTTACAAACTAGTGCCGATAACAATTTTGGTCTTACTACACCTACAATACATACACAATTTAAACGGCTACCCATTTATATACACTACCCCGTCCTACTCTCGAACGGCTTCCACCTCCTTTTACCTGAAATAGGAAAGAAAAGAAAGGGTGGCCCCCAGGGGGCTCAGCACCTTTGCTGGTATGGTAATCCCGCAGCCCGCATGCTACCGGGCCACGCCACTAATTGTCGTCTTAGCATGCGTTGATTATATTTAAATCATGCATGAAAACCATAAACACATAACAAATTTCATACCCACAACAACGGGCTCAAACAAACAGTCAACACATCTACACTCATTAGATTACTCATTGTGTTCCTTAACCCTAGAGGGTTTCTCCTCTAATAGAGCTATTACCTTAATAGACGACACTTACCCACTAATCGGGTTATCCTTAAACGCCTCCTATTATAAACTGGGATTCATATTCATGATCCACATATTCCACACAACAACTCATTCCACATTTAACGTACATATAACATAACATCGCAATAAGAATTGCACTACAACAATAACACATAACATAACGGGAACGGTTCTCTGTAGGAACCGACCCAAACATAATTAGTTCACTTGTAGAGCCTAGAGAATGTTGTCAAACTCATGATAAGCTCGTTACCGTCCTGTTAGATGAACGGATAACTTAATCCCAAGGTGCGTCGGATATAGTAATCCAAGCACACCAAACAAACATAGTTTGCCCCTGGGCCCGACGTGAGTCAGTAATAACCTTGGTTAAGCTAAAGGGAAGGTTGAGAACCAAAATGGAAAAACAACCATAACATACAGAGAGGATCGAACCTGATATGACAACGACCCCCATACTCACACCGTGGCCGGAACTACCGGACTCCCTCACTCCCCGGTTAGCACTTGTTAGAAGTCTCATTATTGGACTTAGTACAATAATTCACAAATAGGTGGTTAGGTTTGGTTAGACACACACAAGGGTAGTGAACATACCAACACGCACAAACAACACATAACTAACTCACGCATAGCCGTGGATAGAACGTTCCCATGGGTTGGGTCGTTAAGTCTGAATACCGATCTACTATGTGATCCTAGAGTCGGTTAGTTAAGTTTAGCACATATTTAAAGCTAAACGGTACCGGAACTACGCACGCCACATAATTAAACAACTGTAAACTCATTACATGTTTTTATCTTAAAAGGTGGCAAACATTCAGAAAAACACATTGGCATACAAGCCGGTGTAATCCGGTATGACACAGGTTGCAAGAAAACCATACCTTTCACCACGGTCCACTATATTGTGTCCTCTTAGGTTCCTCGAACAAATCCCGTACAACTGGTAACATCACAATTACTTTCATTAACATTGGAGTAACATCATTGCTTAATGTCTAATGCGCCCATAGTTACCCCGTCATCCCGTTATATTTAAGTTACACTTGTGATCTTAAGTTCACAACTCTCACATCAAACCTAACTCTTGTTTACACATTTTATGGCCTTTATATGTCACCAAAAAAAGGCCTAAACATCATCTAAAACCATTACCATTCAATCCCCCATCATTAGGAGCCTTAAACAATTTTTTTTCTTGATCTCTGGTCTGGACCGCCCCTCTGGGGCGGTCCCAGGGGCGGTCCACAACAGAATCTACTTCGCCTGCGCTGGACCTCCCCACAGGGGCGGTCCCTAGGGGCGGTCCACAGCAGACCCCATTTTAAAAAGTGTTTTTCTCCTCATTTTGAACTCCAAATTCACCCAAATCTTTTCCCAATCATTCCACAATCTTTCCACATGTTTCCTACATGTTTAAACACCTTAAAACAAGCATTAAACCTTCCTAAATCATCACTAACTTGTTACTCAATTTCTTACAACAATTCCTAACACTAATAACATTTTTCCTTAGGATTTCTAAGTGGTGAATCATGCCTACAATATCACTAACCAAAGTGTGCTTCCACAACAAGGTAACCACTCCTAAAGCATCATTTTGCATCACCCTCATCCCCTTTACACACACTCCTCAAGTCTTTCCCACAAGTTCATAATTAAACCTTCACAAGGCATTACACTTCCATTGTTCACCAAACTTTGCACAAGACTTTACCACACCTCCACCATGTCCTTGGTGTATCTAAAAATCATCCATTAGTTCTCTAAATCTCCAAGACTATGCCCAAAGCATCTTAACACTTAAGAACACCTTAATTCACTTACTTTCATTATCTTAACACTTAACAATTCCTAGTACAATCTAGGTCACCAAATCTCATTTGAATACATAAACTCCTTTGTTTATCAACTAAATTTTGCCATAGCTTCTCTTGTATCACCTTACACCAAAACACATAGCTTTTCCACCATTATACAACCAAGAACACAAAATCTTTTAATACACATTCCTTACACACAAACATATTGTTTTTCATCCTTTAACCACCAAAGATATCCATCTTCACAAGAGATGTTCTTTAAACACAACTAAACCTTTAGACAACACTACATCACAATATAGTGCACAAACTTAAATTGCTTGGCACTTAGGCCCTTAAATTGCATAAACCTTAAACACTGAATTTCCCACATAATAATGCCTTCAACCTGCAAATACACACAACAATGCTCCCATGTCCTTTTAGTCCACCTTGTGGATAGTTTTCTATCTCATTTCCCACTGGCTCTGAAATACCCCGTAATTAAAAACAGTGATTAATTAGGCTAATTATATTTTTAAAGGCTTAATTACACTTAAATAAATACGAGGGAACAAATCCTGAAGAAAACAGACCTTTAAAATGGGTTAAAAGCATAAACGAACCTTAAAGCGCGTTTTTTGAGGAAACAGGGAAAACGCGACTTTAAGTGGGTCAAATAGACTCGTAACAATTTTGGTCAACTAAATAGTCCCTAATAAATATTAGTGAAGCTTTAGAACCAATAAAATTAATTAAACGAGAAAATTCCGGAAAACGGGTTCCGGTTAGTAAGAATTGTAACAACGTGAAGTTGTGGGGTGAGAATGTAAATAAGAGAAAAGATGTGTCCACTTTGCAAATAGAAATTCAAATTTGTGTGTGTGTGTATATGGGGCCGGTCATCCCCCCTCTCACTCACTCTCTTTATTACTTTGAACTCAAAGAAGCTAAGGAAATAAAGAAAGAAAAATAAGACTCTCTCTCCTCACTCCCCTCTTCCTCTCACGTGGGCATCCTCCCTCCTTCTCTATCTCTCTATTTCTCCTTCTTCCTCCCTGCGATGACATGGAGATTGAAGAAAACCCCCACAAACCTCACATTCTCTCCTTGTTGTGCCTTCTCCTTTGTCCAAAAATTATAAAAAACCATCCCATTGGAATCCACTTGCCAAAGGAGAACATTTATCCTTCCAAAATCGAAAACGGAACCACTTTCATCTCCATGGGTATTCCCCATTTGAGCTTGAGTACCACCATTAGAAGCACCTTCACCTCCTTGTCATTTTGAGGTAAAAATATTCTTGAAAACCTATCTTTTTCTAGCCCTTATATACAAAACGAAAATTCAAAGTGAGTCTTGTTTTACTCCTTGCATTCCAGCCGATTTTGGCTACTCATTTGGGCTAGGAATCTTGTTCATTTGCTAGACAAGGACTCCACACATTGGTTGGAAGGTAATACTCTTTCCTAAACCCTAAAACATTTAAATTCTAGGGTTAGAGTGAAAATGAATGTTAAATGGTATTGTGTATTGATATGGGTTGTAGCACTTGGTGTGTGTGAACCTCATTGGGACCGAGAACAAAGGAGAAGAAAGGAAGAGAAGGCAAAAAGGAAGAAAGAAAACTAGAAACACAAGGTAGTTACCTTTACCTTGAGCTAGTTTTGTATGTTGTATTGTAACAGTTTTGGAGTAGTGAAATGAGTAATGAATTGAGTAATGAGTAGTAAGTATATTGTAGTATAATGAGGAATGATGTTGTAACAGTTTTGAAGTTTTCAAATGAAGTTTAAAAGCTTGGGAAAACCATGGGTAGTATGTGTATGTGTGCAGGAATTTATGTTGTTGTAGTAGTGTTGAAATGTGAGTATAATATGTTGTATAAACAGGAGGTGAGAATGAGAATATGTGAGCTGAAATAATGTGTGGAGAATGTTAAAAATATAGGGGAGACTATGTCAAATTCTATCTAGGAATTTGAGGACTTAGGTACATTTGGAATAGATTTTGGAGAGTTTAAAATGAGTGGTTTTGTAGTTTGAAACAGATTTGGACATGAGTGTGTAAATGGGATGAAACTAGAGTGTAAGGTAATGTACTTTGGATGCTAGGAGTAGCATTAGTTGAGGGAGTATTAGAGGATAGGAGTTGAGGGAAAAATCTGTAGCATAATGTGGAAAACCAAAATCTGTAGCATTAGTGTGAAGAAAAATAATGTAAGTGTTGAATTGAGATGATGAAAATTTGGTGTAAGTTGTGTAGGAATTGAGTAACAAGTTGGGTGGATGAACTAAGGTGATTTAGAGTGTTTAATTAGTGCTAAATCATGTGGGGGAGTATTGGTAAAGATTGGGGAAGCAATGGGTAAAGAAAACACCCAAAAACAGATTTTAAAACTGAAGTACTGGGCCGGACCGGACTTGGGACCGGACTTGCAAGTTCGGTCGAGCCCAGATTTACAAAGACGGGAAACCTTCTGGAATTGATCGACCTTGCGACCGGACTTGCAAGTTCGGTCGGACCAGAAATTTCTCCCGTCAGAAACCTTCTGGAATGGACCGAACTTGCGACAGGACTTGCAAGTTCGGTCGGCCAGAAAAATTCCCGTAATGCAAGCTACTGGAATGGACCGACCTTGCGACCGGACTTGCAAGGTCGGTCGGGCTAAAATTCTCACGAAGGAAACTTACTGGAATGGACCGACCTTGGGACCGGACTTGCAAGGTCGGTCGGCCCTGGAATTTTCACACGATGTAGCCTACTGACTTGGACCGAACTTGCGACCGGACTTGCAAGTTCGGTCGAGTCAAACAAAAAAAATGTTTTATTATATGATTATAGTAATCATGTATATATATATGCCTCTACACATATATGCATATGTATGTAGTAATACACCATTAATGAAGTAGTAATGGTAAGAAAGTAAGTAAATGAGTAAGGAAGCAAGTTTAAGATGTAGTAAGGAGAAGAATGGTTTTATAACCAATTATGAATGTAAAGGAGTAGTAAGTATACATTAGGAGTATTAATGGGAGAGTAAGTTGGATCATTGATCATACAACTTCATGTACGTATAGGAATCAAATAGTTGAGCTCCAAAGGAACCGGTAGTACGTATACGACGGTGAACGGTATGATTTCTTCATGCCCTGTATCCTAACTTGGTTACCCCGATTTGTGTGCTTATGTGATCACCAACAAGATAAATGTGCGAATCGGACTTATATTGCACGTAACTGTGTTTGAACTATTTTGTTCTTGTTGTATCTTCTTGAACAATTAGTTTGTATAATTCATGAAATGATGAATGTAAATGATGTGTATGTGTAATGACGAGTAATTGTGTATTGTATTGAAGTATGGAAAAGTAGTAATGACTTCTACTAATTCCTAACATTCTAACTCCTGACTTGAGTAATGAGTAAAATGGAATGAGTAGAAGTCCGATATAGTTTCGGCCACGCCTGAGGATAAGGAAACACAAGAGGTTGGATCCGAATCCTGGCTATAATCTTTTCCATTGACCAATTCCCTTGAATGGGTAGCATCCTGGATTAGTGGGCCACCCTAAAGCCTGGTGGTGGGTTGTTGTAATCCCTGCCCGGAGGTCATACCGACTTAACTGGAAGTAAAGTATGTAAGAAGTAAGTATTGTATGTGTATTTGTCTTGACTATTGTAAGTCATTGACCGGGAGTAAAAGAGTATTGAACACCCGATTAACCCGGGTGTGTAATGAAGCTAACAATACCTTGTATGTATTGGAGAAGTGTATCTCCGTAATGCGGTGAGTAAGGGTACGTATGAATGGTTGACCTGAATTGCCTTCCTTGCATGTATTGTATGTATGTATGCCTTGTGAAATGAATGTATTGAATTGTATTGTATAAAACATGTATGTATGTATGAATGAAACGAACCGCATGTACTCGACCAATTAGTTGGCGTACCCTCGCTAGCACGCGGGGTATGCGGTTATCATATGCAGCGTAAGCTGACCCCCTAGGGGGAATGTTTTTACTCCACAGGTACCCGCGAGGCGTGACGGAAGGGTAAGGACGGGATGTGATTCTTTTTGATGTAGTAGTAGGATTGGAATAGTGTACCGAGTTGTACACGGCTAGGCCATCTTGAGTAGCCGGTGTACCATGTGGTACACCTTTTTGGATATTGAATTCTTAATTGGATAGTAAGGAGAGGATGTATAAACTCTTCATTTTTGGGAAGTAGTCTTGGAATGTAATTCATATATTCAGTATACTCGGTAATCAAATGTAAGTTAAGTATTTGGTATTGTAAAGTAAGTAGTATGTATTTGGTTTATTCTAATCGTCAGACCGATACGGTAAGTAGTAGTAGCCTTGTTAACCTTGGATGGTTAACGGCGTTGTACCACCCGCCGGGAGTAAGTATTCCGCTGCGAGTAAGGTAAGTATGGGAATGATTGAGGATAATGGAAGGATTAGCGGTTGGGGTGTTACAAAAAGTGGTATCAGAACGAAGTCTCGCTCTGATGATTAGAATCCTAAGTGTAGTGATTACCGAGTTAGGATTTCAACCGTCCTAAGAAGGATACTTAGAAACCTAACTAGGAACCACCGTTGTTAACAACTGATACCCTTAACGTCTGCAAGGACGATACCATTGTTTGAATCAAGACCATGAGGTCATAGTATCATGACATCTAATGTAATCCACACTTGTTCAGATGTCAGGACGAGGTCCAGGTCGTCCCAGAGGAGGGGGCAACGAAGGACCGGGCGCGCAGACGATAGCTGAGATCGTCGCCGCCACGGTAGCACAGATGCTACCGCAAGTAATCACTACTGTACAACAAACTCAACAACAGCAGCAACAACAGCAGCAGCCCGACCCACCTCATCCCCGTGAGACCAATTGGGTAAAAGCCGTCGCCGACCTTCGACCACCATGCTTTAGAGGCGAGAGCGACCCCGCCAAGCTCAAGGTTTACCTCTCCAAGATGGAGACGGCCTTCGAGACGCTTGAGACTCCCGCTGGAGTTCGAGTGAGGATAGCTGCGTACTACCTCAAAGACGCGGCTATGGACTGGTGGAAGCTCATTAAGGCCGAGCACGTAGCAGACCCTGCATTCGGTTGGGAAGCATTCACCTCTCTCCTCCGATCTAAGTATTACCCCGAGCATGTCAAGACCAAGAAAAGGCTTGAGCTCGATGCACTGAAAATGACCGAGAAGATGACGGTTGATGAATATTACCGCACCTTCACCTCTCTTCTCAGACTTCTACCCGACCTTGGGTATACCGGCCAAGTCTTGGTCGACCGCTTCTACGACGGATTGAGCCATCAACTCCGGTATGACATGGGCTTCACACGGTTTACCTCCCTTCAGGTAAACATCGTTGAACCCTTAAGGGCCATGAGTAATGTGAATTAGTATTCCCGTATGTAAGTGTAACCTAACGCCTAAGTAATTCAGGAGTGTTACCACGCTGCATCTCGAGTTGAGATCACCTGCCAGCTGAGAGATGAGGAGCAAGCGCTGAAGCGCAAGGTGAGCGGCAAGGGTAACACTTTCGACGACCAAAACCAAGCCAGACCTTGGAAGAAGAAGAAGGGGAAACATTCCCACCACAAGAACACTTCGGGAGACGGCGGAGCCCATACTGAGAAGGGCAAGGCAGCTGAACCGCTACAGATTGCCTACACCGCACTAGTGGCAGCGAAGCCACTGAGGTCTCAGCCCTACAAGGGTAAGAACCCGAAACCGAATTAGAACACTTGTGAACACGTATGCATATAGAGTATTGTAAGTTTACCGAACCTTGCTAACTTAGAAGCTACAGGTTCTGGATTTGGCCAAGGCAAGAACCAATCTGATGGCCGCAGCTACATATGCCGAAACTGCAACAAGGATCATCCCGGCACAGATTGCCAAGGAAGGGAGATCCGCTGCTACACTTGCCAGAAGCCGGGGCACCGTGCTAATGCATGCCCAGAAAATTCTAAGCCCAAGGGCAATTATCAGGGCTACAAGCAGCGTGAAGGCAAGGAGACTGCACCTGGCGATGCTCATGCCCAGCATACCTCACAGGGACAGGGATCCCGAGGTCCGCAGAAGGGCGCACCACAGAGGCAGCTGGTCTTACACTTCATTGACCGTGATGGGACCGGGACTAAGTCCGGCCCAGGTAATAACTGAAACCTTTAATCCTTGAAGAGCATGACTAAGTATTAAAGTAATTGTATGAATGGGAGTATGAATGCGTAAGTACTTGAAGTATGAAGTTGAGCATGAGTAAGTAATATGGAAGTATGTATTGAGCATGAAATGAATTAGTAAGCCTAGAACTCACACTAGATGAAATTTACCACCTTAGGGAGATTCCTTATCTGTTACCCAATACCTTCAAACTCACCTCATGAAGCGACCGACATCGCCACTCACCACTTCGACAACAATCAGTGTCAGGTCATCCACCCAGGTATGATCTTATTAAAAGGATACCTGACACCCAAAGCACAAGTTTCAATCATCCGACGATGCAACGAGTTAGGAATGGGTCCAGGAGGATTTTATACACCCGAATTCCCCGGTGGAGCAACAATGAAGCTGAAGATGATGTGCTTGGGAAAGGATTGGAACCCTTATACCAAGACATACCAAACAACGCGATCAGGAGACGGAGCCACACCTCCATCAATACCCCCAGAATTCCAAACGCTTGTCACACAAGCTGTAGAACTTGCACAACAATGTGAAGATGAACCAATCCCTGCACTTGAAGCAGATCTATGTATCGTCAACTTCTATGAGAAAGAAGGACGACTTGGCTTACACCAAGACAAGGACGAGACAGCGGAATCTCTTGAACTAGGAGTGCCCGTAGTGTCTTGGTCCATTGGTGATGACGCCGTATTCTTGTATAGCGAGCAGAAGCGTGTGGACCTCGCAGAGAAACTGGTATTGAGATCAAGAGATGTTCTAATCATGGGTGGAGAATCAAGGTTGCTGTATCACGGAATCCAGAAGATCAAGTTGAATACAGCACCACCGGCAATAGTCAATGCCACACACATGAAACCAGGACGCCTGAACCTTACCTTTAGAAAGTATTACTCTTGTAGTAGCATGTAATCCAGTAGTAACGTGTATTAGAGACACAGCATGTATGATGGTTGGTTATTCAATAAAAGCAGTGTTGGTTATTAAATTCCACTTGCGTTCCACCATATTTACTTATAATCTCATGAATCAATAGGTTATGGACTCGGTACCGAAGGTAACCTGAGTATCCTCACCGAAGAACAAGCCGGCAGAAGCGGCACCATTCTAACGGGAACATTTCCAGTAAACGGCATCGAAGCCTCAGTATTATTCGACTCCGGCGCCTCTCACACCTTTGTATCGCCATCATTCGCTACAAGGTTGGGGCTAGACGCAGATGAACTACCAAACTTCTTGGTTACTCTCCCGTTGAAGGAGCGAGTAAAGTGCACTAAGTACTACCACACCGCCACCATTCAAATCAAAGGTGAAGCGTTTCCCATTTCCTTCATTGAATTCAACGGATTGGGATTCGACTTAATAATTGGAATGAACTGGTTGGAGCGGCACAAGGGACGGATCCTATGCGCCGAGCACCGATTGCTGCTCAAGAGTCCATCTGGGGTCACTGTTTCATACCGCCAGAGACCAAGAGAGCCTTCAACAACAGTCATCTCCGCTATGGCAATGTATCGGGAGCTCAGAAAGGGACATGAAGTGTATTTATGCCATGTGCAAGATCTGGAAAGAGATCCAGAATTCAGTGATGATGTAGCAGTAGTCTCAGAATTCCCCGATGTATTTCCGAAGGAGCTACCTGGTATGCCACCACAGAGAGCAGTAGAATTTGAAATCGACCTCATACCTGGTACTGGTCCCATTGCTAGGGCACCATACCGCATGGCACCTGCAGAAATGACAGAGCTTAAAGAGCAACTACGTGATTTACTCGACAAAGGGTTTATACGCCCGAGCGTATCACCCTGGGGAGCACCGGTCCTCTTCGTGAAGAAGAAGGACGGTAGTCTCCGCCTCTGCATCGACTACCGCGAATTGAATGCGGTCACTGTAAAGAATAAGTATCCATTGCCACGCATCGACGACCTGTTCGATCAGTTGAAGGGAGCATCAGTCTTTTCTAAGATTGATCTCCGATCCGGATATCATCAAATTGCTATCAAAGAGCCAGACATTGGGAAAACAGCATTCCGAACAAGATATGGCCACTACGAATTCACAGTGATGCCATTCGGTTTGTCTAACGCACCAGCCAAATTCATGGACCTAATGAATCGATTATTCAGTGAGCAGCTGGACACTTCAGTAGTAGTATTCATCGACGACATCCTTGTGTATTCGAAGTCAGCAGAAGAGCATGAAAACCACTTGAGAAGAGTACTTGAGACACTGCACGAGAACCAGCTGTATGCGAAGTTCTCCAAATGCGAGTTTTGGCTAGATCAGGTATCATTCCTCGGTCATGTCATCTCGAGCGCGGGCATTTCAGTAGATCCATCAAAAATCGAAGTAGTGCGATCATGGCCTAGACCTAAGACTGTTACCGACATCTGGAGCTTTCTTGGTTTAGCCGGTTATTACCGGAGATTTGTAAAGGACTTCTCAAAAGTCGCTAAGCCCATGACGTCATTGATGAAGAAAGATGCACCGTTTGTATGGACAAGCGAGTGCGAGGTATCCTTCCAGAGACTAAAAGACTCATTGACCTTAGTGCCAATTCTCACACTTCCAGAGGGCACAGAGGGATTTGAGGTGTATTGTGATGCATCGGGCAAGGGCATGGGATGCGTACTCATGCAGCATGGCAAGGTAGTAGCATACGCCTCCCGCCAGCTGAAAAAGCATGAGGAGAATTACCCGACACATGATCTAGAGTTAGGAGCCATTGTCTTCGTCTTGAAGATATGGCGACACTATCTCTATGGGGTAAGCATCACCATCTACTCCGACCATAAAAGTTTGCAGTATGTATTCACACAGAAGGAATTGAACTTAAGGCAGAGGAGGTGGATGGAGTTCCTCTCAGATTACGACATCAACCTCCAGTATAAAGAAGGGAAGGCAAACATTGTAGCCGACGCCCTGAGCCGTCGAGCACACTCGCTCCATTCGCTACTCACTTCTTCTAGCTTGGTTGACGAGGTGCGAGACGCTCAGTTGAGCGACCCTTACTTCACAGAGATCAGACAAAAATCACAGAGGGTACCTTCGAGAACCGAAAGTACGACTTCAAATTGCATGAAGATGGTCTGATCCGATTGAATGGCAGATTATGCGTCCCCCAAAGCAATGCTGAGCTAAAGGATCGCATTCTGCGAGAGTCACATTGTTCGACATTGCATGTCCATCCGGGAGCCTCTAAAATGTACAAAGACATGAAGAGGTACTTCTGGTGGTCAGGAATGAAATCTGACGTGACTGAGTATGTTCTAAGGTGTCTCACATGCCAGAAGGTGAAGTTCGAGCACCGAAGACCGGGAGGAATGGTGCAATCCATGCCCATTCCGGAGTGGAAATTCCACGATATCTCTATGGATTTTGTTGTTGGACTCCCACCTGCC
Organism: Limonium bicolor; assembly: GCA_023374045.1. Taxonomy (NCBI): domain Eukaryota; kingdom Viridiplantae; phylum Streptophyta; class Magnoliopsida; order Caryophyllales; family Plumbaginaceae; genus Limonium; species Limonium bicolor. The sequence continues at coordinate 298,928,480 of CM041778.1, forward strand.
AGGGGAGGACTCAACATGATCTGGGTAGTAGTCGATCGCCTCACCAAGGTTGCCCGATTCATACCGATGAAGGACACCTGGAAGGTGGCGAAGCTCGAGAGCTATTCGACAAGGAGATCATCCGACACCACGGAGTCCCGAAAACTATTGTATCCGATCGCGACACCAGATTCCTTTCGAGATACTGGAGAGCAACACGGGAAGCGCTTGGTACTGAGTTGAAGCTTAGCACCGCCTTCCATCCACAGACCGACGGTCAGACAGAAAGGACCATCCAAACACTAGAGGATATGCTTAGGGCATGTGCCTTGGACTTCCAAGGGAGCTGGATAGAGAAGCTTCATCTTATCGAGTTTTCGTATAACAATAGCTATCATGCTTCGATTAAGATGTCGCCATTCCAAGCTTTGTATGGTAGACCTTGCCGTACCCCGTTGTGTTGGGATGAGTCAAGCGAAGCGGTCATCATAGGACCGGAGTATTTGGAACAAGTACAAGCTGAAGTTCAGCAAATCCGAGCAAATATGAAAGCAGCCCAAGATAGACAGAAATCCTATGCGGATGTGCGACGACGCGACCTTGAGTTCGCCGTGGGCAACCAAGTGTTCTTGCGTGTCTCACCTATGAAGGGCGTCTTTCGATTTGGCCAAAGGGCAAACTGAGCCCGAAATTTGTAGGCCGTATGCCATTACCGAGAGGATTGGAGCCGTAGCTTATAGGCTAGCATTGCCTGAAGAATTGGGGCGTGTTCATGATGTCTTTCATGTATCACAACTCAAGAAATACATAGCCGACCCCTCTCATGTATTAGAACCCGAACATTTATCCCTAGAGCCGACGATGAGATATGTCGAGACTCCATTGCGAATCCTTGATACGAAGACAAGAGACACTCGCCATAAATCTGTACGAATGGTGAAGGTCTTGTGGTCTAACCACGATGTCGAGGAAGCGACTTGGGAATTAGAGGACGCCATGAAGGCGAAGTACCCGAATCTATTTGTAGACTAGATGTCTAGTATCCGTATAGTATGGAGGGTACGGGGCGTACCCCTTTTAAGGGGGGTAGAGCCTTTTGCTTTTGCATTGCTTCGGGTTAGCATTGCATAGTATGTATGTATTGTAATTGTATGTTGGTTGGCACATGTAGTGCTAATTGTATTTTATTGGCACAAGTAATGCTAGTGGTATTCAGTATGTAGTACGATGAGTATGGTATGTGTGTAATGAGTAATGCATTGTGTTGTACGGTATATGACACGAATGACATTGTGAAGTGTATTGTGAATGTATTGTGGAATTTTGGATTGTGGTTTGTATGGTTGCGAATTGGATGGTGTATTGTGCATGGTATTTGAATTGTGTATGTTGGTAGTATAAGAACTGTGAACACCTTGTAAGGTGGTAGTAGAATGTATTGTGGCAATTGGCTTGCCAAATGAGTAGAAATGGTAAACCGTAACCGTGAGCAACTTTGAGGGCAAAGTTTCTTAAGGGGTGTAGATTGAAATACCCCGTAATTAAAAATAGTGATTAATTAGGCTAATTATATTTTAAAAGGCTTAATTACACTTAAATAAATACGAGGGAACAAATCCTGAAGAAAACGGACCTTTAAAATGGGTTAAAAGCATAAACGAACCTTAAAGCGCGTTTTTCGAGGAAACAGGGAAAACGCGACTTTAAGTGGGTCAAATAGACTCGTAACAATTTTGGTCAACTAAATAGTCCCTAATAAATAATAGTGAAGCTTTATAACCAATAAAATTAATTAAACGAGAAAATTCCGGAAAACGGGTTCCGGTTAGTAAGAACTGTAACAACCGGGAAGTTGTGGGGTGAGAATGTAAATAAGAGAAATTAGTGTGTCCACTTTGCAAATAGAAAATTAAAATGTGTGTGTGTGTATATGGGGCCGGTCACTCCCCCCCCCTCTCACTCACTCTCTTTATTACTTTGTAACTCACAAGAAGATAAGGAAAATAAAGAAAGAAAAATAAGACTCTCTCTCCTCACTCCCCTCTTCCTCTCACGTGGGCACTCCTCCCTCCTTCTCTATTCTCTCTATTTCTCCTTCTTCCTCCTGCGATGACAATGGAGATTTGAAGAAACCCCCACAAACCTCCCTTCTCTCCATTGTTGTGCCTTCATCCTTTGTCCAAAAATTATAAAAACCATACCATTGGAATCCCCTTGCAAAGGAGAACATTTTCATCCTTCCAAAAATCGAAAACGACCACTTTAATCTCCATGGGTATTCCCCATTTGAAGCTTGAGTACCACCATTAGAAGCACCTTCACCTCCTTGTCATTTTGAGGTAAAAATATTCTTGAAAACCTATCTTTTTCTAGCCCTTATATACAAAACGAAAATTCAAAGTGAGTCTTGTTTTACTCCTTGCATTCCAGCCGATTTTGGCTACTCATTTGGGCTAGGAATCTTGTTCATTTGCTAGACAAGGACTCCACACATTGGTTGGAAGGTAATACTCTTTCCTAAACCCTAAAACATTTAAATTCTAGGGTTAGAGTGAAAATGAATGTTAAATGGTATTGTGTATTGATATGGGTTGTAGCACTTGGTGTGTGTGAACCTCATTGGGACCGAGAACAAAGGAGAAGAAAGGAAGAGAAGGCAAAAAGGAAGAAAGAAAACTAGAAACACAAGGTAGTTACCTTTACCTTGAGCTAGTTTTGTATGTAGTATTGTAACAGTTTTGGAGTAGTAAAATGAGTAATGAATTGAGTAATGAGTAGTAAGTATATTGTAGTATAATGAGGAATGATGTTGTAACAGTTTTGAAGTTTTCAAATGAAGTTTAAAAGCTTGGGAAAACCATGGGTAGTATGTGTATGTGTGCAGGAATTTATGTTGTTGTAGTAGTGTTGAAATGTGAGTATAATATGTTGTATAAACAGGAGGTGAGAATGAGAATATGTGAGCTGAAATAATGTGTGGAGAATGTTAAAAATATAGGGGAGACTATGTCAAATTCTATCTAGGAATTTGAGGACTTAGGTACATTTGGAACAGATTTTGGAGAGTTTAAAATGAGTGGTTTTGTAGTTTGAAACAGATTTGGACATGAGTGTGTAAATGGGATGAAACTAGAGTGTAAGGTAATGTACTTTGGATGCTAGGAGTAGCATTAGTTGAGGGAGTATTGGAGGATAGGAGTTGAGGGAAAAATATGTAGCATAATGTGGAAAACAAAAATCTGTAGCATTAGTGTGAAGAAAAATAATGTAAGCGTTGAATTGAGATGATGAAAATTTGGTGTAAGTTGTGTAGGAATTGAGTAACAAGTTGGGTGGATGAACTAAGGTGATTTAGAGTGTTTAATTAGTGCTAAATCATGTGGGGGAGTATTGGTAAAGATTGGGGAAGCAATGGGTAAAGAAAACACCCAAAAACAGATTTTAAAACTGAAGTACTGGGCCAGACCGGACTTGCAAGTTCGGTCGAGCCCAGATTTACAAAGACGGGAAACCTTCTGGAATCGACCGACCTTGGGACCGGACTTGCATGGTCGGTCCCCCTGGAATTTTCACACGATGTAGCCTACTGACTTGGACCGAACTTGCGACCGGACTTGCAAGTTCGGTCGAGTCAAACAAAAAAAAATGTTTTATTATATGATTATAGTAATTTATATATATAGCCTCTACACATATATGCATATGTATGTAGTAATACACCATTAATGAAGTAGTAATGGTAAGAAAGTAAGTAAATGAGTAAGGAAGCAAGTTTAAGATGTAGTAAGGAGAAGAATGGTTTTATAACCAATTATGAATGTAAAGGAGTAGTAAGTATACGTTAGGAGTATTAATGGGAGAGTAAGTTGGATCATTGATCATACAACTTCATGTACGTATAGGAATCAAATAGTTGAGCTCCAAAGGAACCGGTAGTACGTATACGACGGTGAACGGTATGATTTCTTCATGCCCTGTATCCTAACTTGGTTACCCCGATTTGTGTGCTTATGTGATCACCAACAAGATAAATGCACGAATCGGACTTATATTGCACTTAACTGTGTTTGAACTATTTTGTTCTTGTTGTATCTTCTTGAAAATTGGTTTGTATAATTCATGAAATGAATGAATGTAAATGATGTGTATGTGTATATGACGAGTAATTGTGTATTGTATTGAAGTATGGAAAAGTAGTAATGACTTCTACTAATTCCTAACATTCTAACTCCTGACTTGAGTAATGAGTAAAATGGAATGACTAGAAGTCCGATATAGTTCCGGCCACGCGTGAGGATAAGGAAACACAAGAGGTTGGATCCGAATCCTGGCTATAATCTTTTCCATGGACCAATTCGCTTGAATGGGTAGCATCCTTGATTAGTGGGCCACCCTAAAGCCCGGTGGTGGGATGTAGTAATCCCTGCCCGGACGTCATACCGACTTAAATGGAAGTAAAGTATGTAAGAAGTAAGTATTGTATGTGTATTGGTCTTGACTATTGTAAGTCATTGACCGGGAGTAAAAGAGTATTGAACACCCGATTAACGTGGGTGTGTAATGAAGCTAACAATACCTTGTATGTATTGGAGAAGTGTATCTCCGTAATGCGGTGAGTAAGGGTACGTATGAATGGTTGACCTGAATTGTCTTCCTTGCATGTATTGTATGTATGTATGCCTTGTGAAATGAATGTATTGAATTGTATTGTATAAAGCATGTATGTATGTATGAATGAAACGAACCGCATGTACTCGACCAATTAGTTGGCGTACCCTCGCTAGCACGCGGGGTATGCGGTTATCATATGCAGCGTAAGCTGACCCCTAGGGGGAATGTTTTTACTCCACAGGTACCCGCGAGGCGTGACGGAAGGGTAAGGACGGGATGTGATTCTTTTTGATGTAGTAGTAGGATTGGAATAGTGTACCGAGTTGTACACGGCTAGGCCATCTTGAGTAGCCGGTGTACCATGTGGTACACCTTTTTGGATATTGAATTCTTAATTGGATAGTAAGGAGAGGATGTATAAACTCTTCATTTTTGGGAAGTAGTCTTGGAATGTAATTCATATATTCAGTATACTCGGTAATCAAATGTAAGTTAAGTATTTGGTATTGTAAAGTAAGTAGTATGTATTTGGTTTATTCTAATCGTCAGACCGATACGGTAAGTAGTAGTAGCCTTGTTAACCTTGGATGGTTAACGGCGTTGTACCACCCGCCGGGAGTAAGTAAGTATTCCGCTGCGAGTAAGGTAAGTATGGGAATGATTCGAGGATAATGGAAGGATTAGTGGTTGGGGTGTTACAGGCTCTTAAGGTTAATTATTAATCAATATAGCTCAGTTTCGTAGTACATAAAACTACATTAAGGGAGGTCATTTACCTCTTTGTTTTCCAAGCTTTCCCACATGTTTTCTCTTGTTCTTTCTTGGTTGAAAATCGGCAAGGAGCTTTTATCACTTGTTAATCTTCTAACCAATACACATATAAGGGTAATGTGCATTAAGTTTAATACTTAAACTCATAATTAAACCCTAGGTTACATAAGTGTCCTTAAAACACTAAAATTGTTGTTTAGCTTTGGAATTTGAAAGGGAACTTGAATAAGTAGCAAGATAGGACTCCTCCTAGTCCTTTGAAGATTGAATTAAGCTAAGAAGAGAGCAAGACAAGGCACCATTAAGGGGTGAATTTTCGGCTATACACAAAAATGAAGGAAACTTGGATTTTCTTTGATTTTCTTTACCTTGAATGAGAGAAGAAGCAAAAGAGCTCCTCAAACAGAACTTTCCCCCTTCAATGGAGTTTCTTCATGGCATCAAACATGAGCTTTTGAAATTTTGAAAAGAGAGGATGAAAGGCCTTGACTCAACTAAGACAAATATGTGCTTAGTTTTTGATTTGGAGCAATATTGAACATTTGGTGAGCAATTGAAGTTGGAGAAGAGATGTGCTGTAGCACGAACGAGATTGGTTGGGAGAATGGAGGAAGAACACGGTGGGAACAAGAGGAAATGAAGAAAGGAGGTGAGAGGTATGCTTTCTTAAGATAGTTTGACTTATAAAGGTAAATAGTAACTTTACTTTATTTCATTTTCTTTTCTTTAGTTGGCTGGCTTGGTATGGTGACTCACACTCTAAAAACCGTGCCCCCTTCATTCTACAAGATATTTATGGTCTTTGTTGACCATTTAACTAATCAAAGTTGACTTAAGTCAAAACTAGCACTATTTGTGCACTATTCACAAATTAAGGCACATAATTGTGAAATTTTTGAATTCCCATTGATTTAGACTTCCTAATGTGATACTAAGTAGTACACATGTTGATTAAAGATAATGATGGACATTTAGTCACTCAAAACCCATTTCCAAGACAATTTTTCAAAAATGTGCTTTAAGACTCCTTAAAGCACATTTTGTGTTTTAACTTGTTTTCAAGCTTGGTTGTCTTTAGTAATTGATTTAAAATGTTCATTAGCATTTTAATAAGGTCTAGGAATGACCTTTAGGTCTTATACAAGGTTACACCAAGTCTAGAGCAAGTATTTGCTTAAAATGACTTTAAGGTGTTTTCTTGTGTTTTGTTTGGTTTAACTGTCTACCAAAGTTTCCTAAGGACTTAATTAGCCTTATCAAATCATAATTGAATATTATTAAGTCTTGGTAGGCTCTTTGGGTGCTAACCAAGTTCACTCCAAGCTTAGAGCATGTTTTTGCTCAAACAGTATTTATGGTACTTTATTGTTTTTACTATGGTTTAAATTGTTCACTAATGTTCCTAAGGCACTTTTTAGCCTTAATATACCATAGTTTAATGTTTAAAAAACATATCAATGTTTGGGGTATTTCAAGAAGTCCTTCTCGGTTCTTCCCAAGATAGTGGCTGACTTAACATGGTCTGGAGGACATCATGGAAATGCTCCAGTTTCTAGGATTGATGGATATATTCAAGTGAAAAAATCCATGCTGCCTTTAACTTTTAAAGAAGAACATCAGGGACCTGGGACCGCTCCAAGATGCTGAAAGTGATCATTATCTGGTTTCCAAGGTATAAGGCAAATGGATCACAATGCTTAAAAGTTGGATCGCCAAGACCTTCGACCTAGAAATCGATAGGATAGTAGGTTCAAAGGAGACCACTTGGTCTGACTTGGGGAGCAACGCCGATGAAATAGTGGACCTATTTGAAGATGTCCCAGTCCAAAACTTTCCCACCAAGACTATGTTAGAGAGAGACAAGATACTTCATAGTATCCTGGTGTATAACATCACAGTGATAAGTCTACGAAAGCACATAGTCAGTGCTAGAGATATCCGTTTGTTGTACGCCTTGAAGACCTTTAAAAAGATAAACCTACAAGGGATGATTCTGCTGACTATAGATGAAATGTCGACTACTCAGTCAAGGTATGGTCCATGGAGGGATAGTGAAGCAATCCCTGCTTAAGCATGGATTGGTCCTCGACATTTTTACACCATATCCTTGGACCATCCAAGATAGCATTAGTCCAGAGATGCTCCAGAAGATAAGGATCAAAACCATAGGTAACACCTTCATGGCTCGGTCCAAGGCAATAAAGAGTGAAGACAAAGGGTGCATTTGTTCACCACTTTTAGTGGATTAATGCAGTTTTGTAAAAGTGATAGTACAAGTGTCACTCTATAATTCGATTAAAATAGTAACTAGACCCCACAAAAAGTTAATCATGGTATATGTGTCAGTTTGTAATTAGATAACTATACCTAGCTTTATTATAAAGGTTAAAGTAGTAGCTTTACCTTAAAATAAGAGCTATGCATCGAACGCACCCAAAGGCGCTGAGCATAGGAAGATAATGAGATCATCAGCCAAAAAGAGATATATATATATATATCTTTCACCGGTGCCCGACAGCTTATAGACAGGTCTAAATGCTGCAGATCAGGAAGTCCTCTACAATGTAATTACTACATTAAATTCAATTAGGGCATTGTCCACTAAGCAATGTGTTTAATCTTTAGCTCGTGGTGCAATAGAATACATAACCAACCACCTGACCTGAGTGCTCTAAGCCTACTAAAGGCCTGAGCAACACCTGAGAAAGACGTTAGAGATAGGCTAGAACTTTTGAATGATCTCTCTGACCTTGTATATATTTATCTTCAATCATTTAATGCATGTATCTTTCACTGTTATCTAATTTTGTCTATGAACTTATAGTTAATTACCCTGTTTTACTAGATGACAAAGAGGGAAACAAGGCCTTAGTTAATTTATGAACACTTTTTGTTTATGAATCACTTTTCCCTATTAAAATGCTAAGTGTCTAATGTTTTGCAAAAGTTTATCACATATCTAATATTAAACTCAGGGGACATCTTCTAAGGGGGGATCTCTCTTTTGAAGTTATAAACACTAGTAGAAAAAAGGGCCTACTTTGGCGGTTCCTAAGGGTTCATTTCAGTGGTTGTGTAACCTCTGAAATAGGTAGACCTATATTGGCTGTTGTAAAACAAACCACCAAAGTAGATACTCGCTAAAATTAATAACTAGCCACATCTATCTCAGTGACTTTAGCTTACAACCGCTGAAATAAACCCTGAGTTGGTCCTTGGGTCCGTCAATTCCAGAAAGTTTTCTAGGACCGACCGACCATAGACCATGGGTTGGTCCCTAGGCCGGTCGGTTCAAGAAAACTATCATGAATTGGCTGTCCTAGGGACCAACCCAGGGTCTATCTCGGCAATTGTAAGCTAAAATCCACCTAGATAGATCCCATTTCTGCACCTATTTCAGTGGTTCTGTACTGAAATCCACCGAAATAACCATTTATTTATCATTCTAGCTTATTTTCACCATAATTCTCTAAATCATTCAATCAGACCGGTATATGGGTATAAATAAAGCTGCCTCCATAGTGGGGCGCTCCAGCACACATTTATAAAGCTTTAAAAGCTGCCAATATCAACGGCCCGTCATAATTTACATGTAAAGGAACCATTTAAAACAAAAAAACACTTGCATTACAATGAAGAACCAAAGTAAACTTCAATTCTACCAATGTACCATCCAAAAATGTGTAGAATTGCAACTACATAATCCAAAAAGTACTCAATACAAATACATCATCAACAAGTGAGTAAAATCTTGCAGACGAACTTCGACCACTCCTCAACCATCTTAACTCACTGGTGGGACAAAGGCCTTAAATTACGGTCCAAAACCCTGTTTAATTATGGTGCTAGAGCGCAGTTAACGCGGGCGTCACCTAAGACAGAGACGTCTTTAATTACGGTTTTAAACCGTAATTAAGGGCCTTTTCAGGTCCCACATGTCAGAGACTTTCAATTACGGTTCAAAGGAAAGTTGTAATCTAAAGTGCTTTGGCGTGCGCATGCCGTCGGACATTAGACTACATTTTATCAGAAACCGTAATCTAAAGTATGGACTTTACATTACGGTTTCTAATAAAACCGTAACCTAAAGTCCAATGGCGTGCGCGCCAAAGCACTTTAGATTACAGTTTTCCTTTGAACTGTAATGTATAATGTTTTTTTTTTCATTTTTTATATTATAGAGCTACACAATTGCAATAGAGGGCAGTATTATAGAATTGCAACAGATATGCAACAGAGGGCAGAATTGCAAAAAATATGCAAAAACTGCACAATTGCAACACACCTGAATCAAATAGCAACAAAACACATTCTCTGCACACAATTACAACAGATAATAGCATCTTTAATTACACAAGAATCGTACAACAACTTTCATTAATAACAGATAACAGTATATGTTAAAACTCAAACAAAATAGCAACAAAAGACATTCTCTACTATACATACAAATCTGTTACAGCACCTAGCAATTCGGTAGATGTCATTTCAGTTTCATGCCACTACACTATATACAAAAGCTAGCTAGTCTACCAATCCATTCTCAAAAATAAGGCTGTCATGCTCTCTCTGACATGATACAATTCTTTTGCACTATAAGTCGAGGATTTGGCAAAGTGCTCTTTAATCTGGAACAAGAAAAGGAACGGAACACATAATGAGATTGAGATAGGACACAAAAAATCTGGACAAAGAATTAAATATAAGACAGCATTCATATACCTTGTCTTCAGAGTTCTTAAATGATGTAAAGTACTCGCATACCTCGTACATGTACCACATCACGTAGTACCCGCAACTCCTAGAACCCTTTTGGGTAGGGCATTAAATCACCGAAATTCACAAGTGTAAAACAATTATAAAATGATAAGCAGCATGAATGAAATAAATGAATTACCCAAACCTTGATGTATGTGACTTTCATGTCACCAAACTCTCCCTGAGGGGTTTCTTTGAAACAACTGTCACATATTAACGAAAGCGTTAAGCACAATGAACGAGTAAATTAATTTTGGTCCAAAAAAACCTACAAATAATTAAGTAGTAATACAAACTCATTTTGATCAAGTCTTTAGTGTTGAATTCTTCCCACTGCCCTAGTGGATCTATAACGAGCTGAGAAGCAGTGGTAGTGCAGAAGATAAACAAAGCCTAGTGATGGCTACAATTTCAAATACAAAATGAAATGAAGAATAAAGGTAAAAAAGTTAGCTAATTAGTATGTAAATTTACATCAGAACTCACGTTTGGTGATACGAAATTAGCAAAAATAATTTATTTGTACGATCAGCAACATTGAAGTAGTGCTTCATGTTTTCACAAAACCTCCCCGGCTCCCTAGTGACTAAGTAGTAAGATAAACGCTCCGGACACAATGCAGAAATGGAGATGATGTGCTTCTCATGACATATCTGAAGTAGACCTCTGTTATATCACATGTACTATAAAAAGTTAGCCAATGTAAAATCATAGGTACTAATTCTATAAGTTTTTACAGTATAAGGAAAGAACACTTACATTAGATAAGCTTGAATTATGTTAATGTTCAAGTAATCTCCACACATCATCTCTGTGATGTCCCCAAAGTTGATCGTCATAGTCATATCTTCTTCGTAGTGATATAGCGACTTTGGAAGTGTTATCTTAAAGTTGATGCATTGAGATGACCTCACAATGATCTTGTCATAGAGATTGATCTGACGAGGCCCTAACACATTAATAAGTTTTTCTGGCAGTGCGAACCTACTTGTCAGCGCCCCAAAAGTTCTGGTGTGTGCCCGGGTCACTGGATTCTTACCTTTTGCACCCTGGGTCAATGGATTCTAACCCTTCACACAAAAACAACGCATAAGAAGGAAAAGATAATTACAAATTGATTATTATAGTAACATTAAACATCTATCTAGAGCATACCCTTGTACTGCGGACAGGCCCCGCTGGTGTGCTGATCTCTTCTTTGGGCCGGGATACGCAGTGAGGAAGCTCAGTGATCTATAATAGATTATATTAGACACTAAATGCAATATAATGGATTATATTAGACACTAAATGGTTGTCATATAGTCTTACCTCATTGGTGACAACAATATAACATGGTGGCCAGGGCAATATGTTTCCCTTTGCTTCAACCAGTGTGCATTTGTTGTCAAACGCCATCAGAAGGTATGCATTCTCAAATCCTTCGATTATCAAGTCCAAAGTCACATGCACATAGAATGCGGGTAGACGTATGAAATTGATGAGGGTGAGTGGACTTGATGGCAACACTGCCCCAAAGGCCACATCTACAGGGTGCCTGTCCAATAGTATTTGGAGACGACATTTTTTTGCTCCTTTAATAAACATAGATATTGCATGAAATAAATAAGTGCGTCCAATCTAATACTATTTAAACGACTTTATTTAAGGAGAAAAAAATGTGAAACAAAGCTAACCTAGATGTTGGCAAACGGGTACGCGTCAGCGGCCGGAGCATAACTAGACGAGGAAGAAGGTTGAGGAGGATCATGGGGCTGTTGAGTAGTCACACGTGCGATCGCATCCAACGCTTGCTGCAGCCTCTCCTTATAAGCTCGTCGCTCAGCAGCTAATCTCTCCTCATTAGCTTGGCGCTTGGCACCCAATTTCTCCTCATTAGCTTGGTGCTCATTGGTGAACTTACGCTCTACCATTGCCTTGATGTCAGCAACATTCATCTAACCCTTCTTAGCAGATGGTGAGAATATGTGCTTCTGACACACTTCTCCCCTAAATCCTCTAACACGCCCCCAGTGATCCTTCATCTTGAGTGCTTGATTGAGAGCATCATCTTGAGAAGGAGAAGCGTGTAAGTCTATTTCTTTTCTCTATGCCACTTCATACTTTCCAATTGTCCAAGCAGTTAGCATTAAATGTAATATCAATAAACACTTGAGTGTATAATTAAATTATTTTACAACTACTTCCAAACACTTACAATTTGGTTAGCGAGTCGTGTCGTCGCAGCATGAAGAAATATCCTCTGACCTTCTCTGGTCGTTCTCTAGCATCCCAGTAGGTACATTTGCACCCTACTCACCTCAGAGACATACTCGATCGGGCATTCACTGCCATCCTCATTCTTCTGCGTCAGCAAACCAGCTTCTTTCCACTGTTCGAGGTTGCCCATATGTCCCCTTCGTCCCATGGTGTGGGGGTAGAGATTCGCTTCATGGTTTTGTCGTGCTTGTTCTTGTCTTTTCTATTACGATGATACAATAGAAATTTAATTAATAAATCAGGGATAAACATTTTGAGCATTAATTCTGAAAAGGGTACACATAAACGACCTTGAACTCGGGGGTGGAGTGGTGCTCAACGAATTCTTTCCACTCCTCTTCGGTGATCATGCCATTGTAGATGACATACGGCGAAGGCTCGCGTGGGGGCACCATGGTGATCCAGTTCTCCACCAAGTAGAGGTGGAATGATTTAGCTTTGTTGCCCACCTTAGAAAGAATGGTCTTCTTCACTACTTCTAGGATCTTGTACCGTTCTTGCACCTTCTTCCAGATGGTCTCGTTAAATTCTCTCGGGACTTGTGGCCATGTGTGGTTGATAGAGCAATGTGATCTGGACAGAGTCCCTAGCATACTAGGTAACTCTAACCTGTTGCCCCCACAATACCTCTCATACCAGCCCCAGACAAGATTGATCTCATCCGGTTTCTGCAGCTTAACCCATGGGTCGGGCCTCTACCTCTGGGTCTCTAAGTAGCACTCATGATGGTGCACTCATGAAAGGGGCAGCAGTAGCGCTGGCTGTAGAAGGGCCAGCAGCAAGAGGGCCAGCGGTAGAAGGGCTCGCGGTAGAAGGGGCACTGGTAGAAGGGGCACTGGTAGAAGTAATCTGTACAATTTGCTGATCATTTTCTAACTCGTCACAAAATAACTCGAACTCTTCAGCCATGCTTGCAAGAATTGAAATAAAATTAAGCATTAGATAATGACACAAAAAATACACATAATTTAATGGTAATAACTTACAAATGACAAGCAACAAATAAAAGATTGTTAATTACTTATAAATTTTGATGGTAATAACTTACATACTCCATTATCTCTCAGTCCACATTCCATTGTTATGGTCTGATCGTATATACTCACGATGACCAGTGACCTCAACCTCTTCTAATGAAATAGAAACAGTTGGAGGTTCATCTTCTACATCATACTCATCCTCATCAACCACACCATCCACATAAACTATTCCTCTTCTCCCTTTAAGCACCATAGACCATCTAGGATTTCAGGGATCAGTTACATAAAATATCTGCTTAACCTTTGTCCCAACAATGAATGGCTCAACTTTGGGAGTAGCTCTAGATAGTTCAACCAGTTTCATACCATGCTCCTTCTCATGGTAGCCATGATTGTTGTCATCCCAGTGAGATCAGAAAACTCACATTTCATAGTTGTTGTAGTCCAATATCCAGATGTCTTGTATAACACCAAAATATGATTATTTTACTAAGACTGGACTGTGACCCACACCACTGTGTCATATAAGTATTGATAAGCTTCAATCTCTATGCCGCTGTTTTAATTCGTTGAGTTACGATCCTGACGTTCTGTGAAAAAGGTTAATCCATTGACATCATACCCCTCATAAGAAATTACATCCACATTTGGTCCAATTGTAATTACTTTAATCAGTTCAGGTTCATTCGTGGACTGACCGGACAACACTCTGTCTCTGAACCATCTAACAAATGTGTTGTTCTGCTCATTTTGTATTCTAACGTCACTCATGTGTAGATAATGTACTCTTAAAACGCACAACATCAAAGTACGCTTCAACATCTTCAAGATGACTAGCACAACTAAATGAGCTTTGTTAAGAGTGACTATATCAATTTTTTTCAGTTTCCGTCCAACAGTGCCAACACCCTTCAATCTACGCTCATGTCTAGAACGTGAAAGTCCAATGGTATCGACATCTTCTAGGTAATTGGTGTAAAAGTCTACAACTTCCTCTATGACAGTGCCCTCTATAATACTGCCCTCTGGGTGACGATGGTTCTTCATTTTCTTCTTCAGGACACCCATGTACCTTTCGAACGGATACATGTAGCGAAGGTACATAGGACCAGACATCAGAATCTCTCTTACAAGATGGACGAGGATATGTATCATTATATCGAAGAACGAGGGAGGAAAATACATCTCCAACTGGCACATTATCACAATAAGATCATTTTGTAGTTTAGTCAGAGTGTCCGCATTAAGAACCTTAGACAAAATGGTTTTGGGAAAGACACTGACATTTGTGCTTGTGTGTCTGACAGCATCAGGCAAGATCCCACACAATCAAATTGGCAAAAATTATTGAACTAGGACATGATAATCGTGAGATGTCATTCCTACTAATTTCAAATCTGTCATGGGCACTAGGCTTCTTATGTTTGAGGAGTATCCTTAAAGCACCTTGATGTTAAAGGGTACTACATAAACGATGTTTCTCTTCTTTAGACAGAGTGTGACAGGTCAGAGGCAAGAATGTGCGTTTTCCACATTCTTGCGGGCCAAGCTCTGTGCATATGCCCAACTTCATTAAATCTTTCCTTCCTTCCAAATGATCGTTTGTCTTTCTTTTTATGTTCAAAAGGGTGCTAGTGATACTTTCATCAACATTCTTTTCGACATGCATCCCATCAATACAATGTCTAACCTCCAGATGCTCCTAGTACTAGAGTTCCCAAAATATTGATTTCTTTTTGTAGACAGTTTTTTCACCACTTTTGATGGGCGGCCCGAAGTTGTTGACAATATTATCCACCATTTTATAAATCTTTGTACCTGTCAAAGCTGGTGCGCCACGATGTGATCAGTTTTCGCATAGAACTCTTTCGCCATCTTTATGTGCGTATGTCCTTTTGGAAGCATTTTTTGGTGGCCCATGTACACTTTTTTACCACTATATTTCAAGTGAATGCTACAAGTCACCATAAATTGGACACACCAACGCCCCCATGATTAAATAGCCTGAAAGATTACCATAGGCGGGGAAGTCATTGATTGTGCAGTACAACATAGCACATAAATTGAAGTCCACTTTACTGAATGAGTCGTGAACCATAACCCCTTTATTCCACAAGATTTGTAGATCCTCTATGAAAGTTTGTAGGAATACATCAATTTTGTTGCCTATTGCTTCAGACCCAATATTAATAGAGACAACAAGATGTGTCTTGGTTTCATGCATAACCACGGCGGTAGATTGTAAATTACCAAAAGCACAGGCCAGGTACTGTGTATGCTACTCAAAGAACCGTAAGGGTTCATCCTATCCGTGCATAATCCTAGCCTTAGGTTTCTCGGTTCGTTACCAAAATCAAGAAATTTTATGTCTATGTTTCTCCACTGTGGTGCATCAGCGGGATGTCTCAATCTACACTACTATGTATTAATTATAAAACTAAATGCTTCGAATAACCAAATCAAATTTATTCTTCAAAACAAATAACAAAGAAATATCACTACAACAGTTTACAGTTTGGTTGCGAAATTGCCATTAGTAAGCAACGAAGTTGGCAATTAGTGCATAAATCATCCCACGAACTAGGTTCCAATTAACTGCGAATCTGGGCACTAATATATGGACAAGGTTAGAACATTTGCCATTACAATCTCAGGAATCGACAAAAACGACGTTAGAACTAGCAATCAACATATATATGAACAAAGTTAGAACTAGCAGTGATCGACAGAAATTGCATACCCATTATGCGTTAGAGTCACAGGCGACGACCAGTGGTAGATGGGTGGTGACCGGCGGCAATGGGAGTGACAAAGGTTGCGGGAGCGACAACGGTGATGGTCATTACTAAGGTGACAGGAATGAGGAGGTGATTTCAGCAAGGAAGATAGCGCGAGAGAGAAGTAAAGGTTACTGTAAGTGTGCAAAGTAAACATGTAAATTTTCTAGTTAAAAGGACATTTGATTACGGTTCACAATAAAACCGTAATCTAAAGTTAGACTTTAAATTTTGGTTTTTGCAGAACCATTATCTAAAGTCTCACAAAATAAAAAAAAAGTGCGAAAAAAATTTGGCCTACGCTGGGTTTCGAACTCAAAATCGATGGTGTTGACTCATGTACACGTAGCCAATGAGCCATGAATCTTATTCAATCAAACTTATGCAACATATTTATAATAAGTTTTTTTAAGCTAAAATAAGCTGGTAAACAGACGTCAGTAACTGTCATTAAGATTACAAACGGCATCGAAAATATCAAATAGTGCGGGAAATATTTGGCTTCAGGTAGAAACGACATCGTTGACCATCAGTGGGTGTGGACTTTATATGACGGTTATCAGTAAACCATAATCTAAAGTTCGTTGACCGTCAAAGAACACGTCTACCCAGGGACTTTACATTACGGTTTACTGATAATCGTGATCTAAAGTCCGTTGTAAAAAAGCCGCGTCTACCTCCGATCAATTATTGCTTACGGTTATTTCTATAAACGCCATTAATTAATTCTAGCCCTCTTATTAATCATGGTTTATGTTTAAGCCGTGATTAATCAGTTGTCATTAAAGGATTTCGTTCCACCAGTGACTATTTAAGGATCTTCATGTTGACCACCTTCGCGTAATTGTTTGTAAGCCTTGAAAAAAAAGAAAATAAACATTATTCTAAAAACTAAAAGTCTTAAAACTTGTAAAGACATAAACCAAAACTTTCAAACATTGTTATGTATACACCTTGTCTAATGAATATTTTGGTAAAAGGGTCACCGCTGCTACTATGTCATGCATAAATCTCATGACAGAGTATCCAAATTCCAAACCCCCAGGCTGCAGTGGACACTATACATACACACATATTCACAATTATGCTTCTAGGTGTACTATCAGAATTTCTAAACTACTATTGACATCATCACACAAATTAAGTAAGGTAAGAATACCTTGACTAGGTTCTAAGGAATTGTATTCTTCATTGGTCTTTCCATTGACATGAATGCAGCTCTCATGGAACTATATACATCAAACATACAATTTTAAATACACTTAGTTACACTAGAAGTATTGAAACAATACTATTAAGTAATAACACATGTTGTGTAATATAACAAACTTACTTTAATATCACAGTTGAGATCCTTGGTTTCTTGGCACTTCTATTAAGTGAGTCAAATTGTAGGACTCTTGGGTGTTTCATCCCCAACACAAGTAATGACCAGTGTCGACTGTTCACAAATTACAATAATATTGAAATCATTATAAAAATAGCACAATTTATAAATAGATTATACTAAGAGAAATAGTCAAATAACATACCCTTGATGACATCGCAACATAATAAAAGAATTTTTTGCACATTGATAGATGTCATTAGTCATATATTGCATAAGGCTTTGAATTTCACTTGTCATGGTGGTTTCGGCACACATAGCAGGACACATGAATCAAAAACTGTCAATTTGGTGGACTTCAAGCACCTTATTATGCACGTGCCTGCAACATATAGACAATAACATCAGTTATTTACTTTTTATTCAAACAACTATTACACCATCTATCAATGTATTCAAATAAAAAAAATTTAGTGGTCACTCACATGACTGTGGACTTGATGATTGAGACATTTAACAAATTCCTCTGGAAAACCTCTACGAAATCGGACATATATATCTCAAATCGATGTGGTTGTTCTGCTTCAGCTTGATAGTGAAATATGGCCTGGTCATCCTCCACAGTGATCAAATCACTGTGAGCTGGTGCTGGCAGCAACATCCTTCATACTCCTACCTCCACCGAAAAGCCAACCATGTCTTCTCCCGCTCCATCACTGAAAATTACCACCAAGCACTCAAAAGCCAAAAATCCAAAGGTCCCAAAAGACCACGATATTTCAACTACTACAACGAGTCACGTAACTCGCGTAACATGTGCCTTCAAATGCACCAAAACCCAGCAAAAAAACTCCACAAATATCCCACTCCACACCAGAAGGAGCAACTCGTAAGTTGCATTTCACTAACGACGAGGAAGCCACTCCCTCAACAGTCGTCAAGGCTATGGTTCAACAAATAGAGGAGGAGGAAGTAAAAAGTGACGAGAAGTCATAGAAGGAAGCTATAGCAGAAGAGAGGGGTCACGAAGAAGGTGTGATCGCTCAAAACTCAGAGGAGGAAATACAACCACTAGCTCAGACTACGGCACCAGTTGTAGACTGGTCACCGACACCTCAAAGATCTGGTCGTTAAGGTAATAGTAACACAGAGTCCTCACCTATCATACCTACAGTTGAGCAGCGTATGAAATTGGAGAGGGAAAAAGGGAAGCAAAATATGGTGCTCTCACCACATGGTCAGGAGCTCGAGGAGCTCTTCAAATCCAAAAAGGTGAGTGTTAAGCCACAGCATCCACACCATCAAGCACCTGAATAAGCTAAAAGAGTTAGAGCCAACCATGATCAAGGCCAAGAACATCAACGACAAGTCCTGTCCAGTCTTACCAAAGACGTTAGACTTGGACTGGATGAAGAAGATAGGTCTTGGAAAGATCCAGGAGCTGCTAGACTTTCAAGAATGGATCGAATTATTTCAAGAGCCCATCGACATCTACACCGAGCTGCTAAGGAGCACATGTGACATTTTGACCGCTCCAGAGCGGCAATGATGAAGACTACCTCATCTCCACAGTCCAAGGCGTCTTCATCAACATAACCAAGTCCTGGATCTACAAGACTTTTGGTTTGGAACCAGAAGGACTGGTGGTTCCAAAAGAAACCACCTGGAATGATTTGGACACCAAGTAGGAAAAATGGTTCATCTTCTCAACAAAGGGGCCGCAATAAAGAGCAAAAGGGCCACTATTTTCCTTGTGTTATGTAACTATCTTTACGGAAAACTCTCTACTATGGTTATGGTATGAAATTTGTCATCTTTTGTTGTTCAAATTAATCTCTCAACCTTTAACAAACTCAGGAGGAATCCTTCTTAGGGGGAATCTCTCGAATTTTTAGATTGCCAAGTACATATAATTTTTTATCGGTTGCCATCATCAAAAATGGGGAAATTGTTAAGTCAAGATCCCTTAGTTTTGATGATAGAAAACCTTGTGTTGTATATTTAACATGTTTGTTAAGCTTTGAGATTCAGATAGACAGGCAAAGGAGTGGCTTAGCACGCAAGGTTGCAAGCGCACTTAATTCATGACATGTCTAGGTGAGCTCACGATAGAACTTTTAGTACACATAAGAAGTCAAACATCACATAACCACATATCTTATGCTTCAAGAATAAATTGAAGACAAAGACTGCAAGAAGATCGACATATCTATGCAGACTCTCATATCCACACAATCAACTAGCACATGATAAGAACATAAATCATTAATGTGCAAGAGAACAAGATAAGTAAGAGGCTATTAATTAGACGATCACATAACCATAATGAAGTTCAAAAGGGAGAATATATGAGCATTAATAAGCCAGACAAGATCAGACAAGTTGAGTACACAAGTGGTGCTCGACCAATCAAGAGAGTTACCACTGATGTGTCTAATCGCAAGGCGACACGTGTTCTGACGACTTCAGATCAAGTTGAAGATTCTCTAGTAATCTAGTGTGGTTGTTATGTGTAAGGCAGGAGTTGTATTCGACTCCTAGAGTCTAGGACTTTATAGGATGGTAGTTACATCTTAACTAACTGTATATATATATTGGCATTTATGTCATATGAAAACAAGTCTGTACGAGAGAGAAAAACATAGAGATTATCTGAGTATGTGTGAATCATACTTAAGTGAGTGTAAAAGCTAGAGAGTTGGTGAGCTGGTTAGGACTGGAGTTGTGTGACAACACTTTGTATTTGGTAGACTGATCAGTCGGAGAGTGGTTGGGGAACAGTAGGATGGCTGTCAAGAGAGGGTAGAGGACTTTGGGATAAAGTCTTAAACTGTCCTGGAGTCCGTGTGTGGGGGAAAGGGAGATTGAGTGAATTTCTTTGTGTAAATTCTCGATCAAAATGGAGTTTCTAGTTTAAGTTTATCTCGTGTCTTTCCTTAACTATCTAATAGTTTATTTGAGTCAATGATACGTCCACGATCGATCGGGGACGCATCAGGAGCGCTAGCAAGTTATAGTTGGTATCATAGCGGGTCTCTTCTTGAAAGTTAACTGCTTTAGAAGACGATCAAAATGTCTCAGGCAAGCCTACTAGCGTTAGAAGAAGGTTTTACACCAAATCGACCACCTCTTTTCAATGGAGATAACTACACTCACTGGAAGAATAAAATGGAGTTTCACATCATGTCTGATGATCCAAGGATGTGGAGGGTTGTATCACACAGTGAATACACCTTCCGACATGCTCAAGGACAAGACATATCGATTGACAACATGATGGATGATCAAATTAAGAAGTTGGTATTCAATGCTTGAGCCGCAAGGATTCTACGCTGCACACTACTACCTGAGCAATACTCCAAAATAGCCTGTCATACCTAAAATTTCAACCCCCCGGAAGAGGGACTCTACTAATAGGCTAGTAGTGAGGGTTCCCAGTTCGATCGACACACTTCAGAGTACTAGCGACAGCTTAGTCATCTCCAGGGGCATTTTCGTAATTTTTTAAGGCTCCTAAGCCCCCTATAGGCATTCTCTCTCCTCCAAATAAGGGTCAAATTCAGTTTAAAATGCTTTGAAATTTTAACCCATGATAGAGGATGACATTTTAAGCATAATGGCATCGGAATTTTGATTTTTCGAATTTCAAATAATTTTCTAGTAATTACTGATTGAATCTGACGAGAAATTGAATTTAAAAATATTACAATATCCAAAAAGTTCGATTCCACTTTAGAAAAATCGTAAATATCATCCTTTACCCATGTGTAAAAGTTCATAATCAAATTCCTTTTGGAAGCCCTTGAGCTAAAATGTCGGTAAATCTCAGTTTTTACCGGATTTTTCTATCTTTAAGGAGGCCTATATAAGGAACCTTATCCCATGATGAAAAGAGAACCTTAAGAACCCTAGACTCTCAAAGAAGGCAGCCGTCTCATTCTCTTCACATTTTTACACATCCAAGCACCAAAATCACATCAAAAATCCCCCGAAATCACCATCTAAACAAAATTTTCAACTCCCAACACATCAACAATCATCAAACATCTACCAAACCACCTCAAAAACATGAAGAATATCATCAACAATCAACAACCAGAAGCTCGGGTCGAACTCAATCTGGAACCGGCATCATCGGAGCCTCCGAAGAATCCTAACGGGAAGAATCATCTTGAATTCGTAGGTAAAACAGGTTATAATTCTACTTTTCTAAGTCCCCACGACCTTATTAACTCTCTGTTAAATTTTGAGCTCAAACCAAACCTTTTCAGGTTCGTTATTGCTAATTGCTTTTGCTTCTGCCTTGTTACTTGTTCGTCAAGTTTTGTGCATAATTCGACTTCAAATTGCAATTGTTCAATTATTAACGTATTGTATACCTTTCAGGCTACGTGTGCATGATTTTTTAGCCGAAAACACCATCGGGAACCACCAGAAAACCCCTGTCCGTGGGTGGTCCGGGACCTTGGACCTGTGGTCCGGGACCACGGACGGGCTGTCCGTGGCCACGGACACCCACGGATGGCGGCGAAATTTTTAAATTTTCAAAATTTAGGTTTTCTAAAACAATGTCCGGGGCCACAGACATCCTGTCCGTGGCCCCGGACTTTTCAAATTTTTGTTTTCTGTTTAATTCGACTTTTATTTCCACATAGATTAACTAGGGTCCGTGGGTACGGACATTAGGTCCGTAATCACGGACGGAAACAAAATTTGACCTAATTCTGCCTCTGAAACCCTAGTTTAGGCAATTTTATTTTTCACTTTTATTTTCTGTCAAAAATGCTAAAAAACATAAAAAACAGAAGCTCGCGCACTTAGGTTAAAACGACTTCGTAATAAGCCGTAAATAAACTAAGTAGAGGAAAAACGACTTCTAGGGGTAATGAAAGTAATTGAACCCTAATTAAGTCGAATATCAAGCCCCCGAACCCGAATCTCCTTTCCTAATTTGATCTAGGTTAAAATTAGGTGGCGACTCATAATAGGTTCCAGTGAGCTAGCTTAGGTTTTAATAATTAATGTTATATGACATAGTTATTAATCTTAAGTTATAAGTGGACCTGAAACCCGAATAGATCCTAATCAACTTTAATCTCTATAGGATAGGGTTTAAAATCGAGGCTCACAGACTGGCAACTCTGCTGGGGATAAACTATTAACTTTAACTTGTTTAATTTTAAGAAAGAGGGCTTAACTCGAAAAATTGTTTATTTATGGCTTTATTACTTTGTTTGTTTATTTTTTAGCGCACTTTAATTTTCAGTACCTTTGCATCATATGAGAGCGGGGTCCACGCAAACCGATTTCCTCTCGGGACCTGTTTGAGGGTCCCCTGTCAGGGACTCACACCTTTTAGGTGATGTGAATAAGTGGGGGAAAAGAGGAGGGTGTCGTCTAACCACACCCCCTTGATACCTGGGCTTTAGCCCCAAGCATTTTCCTGGCAGTATCCTTACCTAGCCCATTGTTTGGTCAGTCAAAGACCCGACCGTAGACGCACACCTTCAGGTGTTGTGAAAAAAGTGGGGAAGCCAAAAGAGAATAGTGCAAGCCCTATTCCTTATTGGCGATCTGGGCCCATGCCCCAAGCACCTCTCTGCATCCATCCATACCCGGTTTGATTTAAACGTCTAGTGAGGACATGTTGAATTTGTGTGGGCCTTGTTTGCTTGTATGATCGGCCCACTACCCAGCCTAGAGAATGATAGGAACTTCTCCTACATCAACCTAGCCCAACCCGAATTGGCGGCTCTATTTGTTTGAGGCCCAGAGGTCCTGTTTGGTTTAATATGTGAGTCATTTGGGCTTTAGCCCAAAAGCTTAGACTTAGGTGATTTTTCTACTGGCCCGATTCAAATTATCCAATTAGTTCTAGGCGCATAAAAAAGAAATCCACCTGAACTTGAAATAACTCACAAGTCCTGAAAATAAAATCTTTTTCGGCTTAGCAACCATCTTCTCTGGCCCAAAGAAAGTTAGGCCCATTTATGATTTAGGGGCCATTCCAGTCCATGTGTTTTACTTTAGGTCCAAACACATTCCAACCCAAGGGCTCATTCTAGTCTAAGTAAGTAGACTTCTCATTCGGGCCCTTGCCAAAACCCTATATCTAGGTGTCACCTCTCGGGCCCAATCAAAGCCATCTGTTTAGACTTCAGTCCAAATTCTAGTTCATAGTCTGAAAGATACTTCAGCCCAAACACCTCATTCTCTGGGTATCCTGGCCCACTTGCTTTCAGCCAAAGTCTGTTTCGATCTATCTTGAGAAGCGTCATTCTCACCTTAGTACCTTTCATCGCACTTCCTTTTGTTAGCTAATAATGGACACCTTGGAAACAGGTAGACCCAAGTCCTAAGTGCGGTCCAATCAACATGGAAGCCCAGCTCGCAATTTTGGAACAAAAGCACATGGCCACCATCGATGCCATAGAGCGGAGGAATAGTGCTGCCATGGAAGTCGTGGAATCTAACTACGTTGCTGTTATCGAAGAGTTGAAAGCAAAGGCTCTTTCCCTCGAGTCCGAACGTCAAGCTCGGGATGAGTTAGTGGACGGGCTTCTCAACACCCTTTACGACTGCATTGAAGTTGGCTCCATTAGGGTCCGAGGATCGGAGGGGAATGTCAAAGAAATTGCTGCAAAACTCAGGAAAGTGATCAGACAACCGGGAGCAGCAACTTGCATCCAAAGCTGCACCCGTAAGAGAACCAAGCAACATGAGGAAGACAGTGATCGACAGTCAAGAGGACCTGGTTGGAGCGTTGGGACAGTAGAACCATCCCGACGGAGTTCTCGACAGAGGGAGTTTACAGACATCGGCCGAACACCAAGATAAGCACTGGAAGAGCTTTGAGGAAGATATTCGATGCAACCGCTCGCCCTGAGGCCAAGAACTACTCATTTGGGGAAGGATCTTAATCAATTTTGTCACTTCCATCAGTTGCCCGGTCACGACACTCACCACTGCAGGGCCCTACAGCACAGAATCAAGGGTCTAATTGACCAAGGGCTCCAATTCTAAGAACGTGGTGGAGAGTGCAGAGCACGCGTTCCCAAGCATCATCAGAAATGTTGTTTTTAGTGTTTTTCTCATTACATGCATTTCTTTTCTTGATTAGTCGTCTTTCAACTTTTGTAGTACTTAGTTTCTTTGATCATTTTCGGTAGTTTTCCTAAGTTTGCAATTTCCAACATTATTTTTTGTTGAATAAAGCATAGTTCCATTTTCATTATTTTTGTGCAAAGCATTATTCGTTAATTCAAAAAACTTAGAAAAAAAAGAGCACTCACGTTTTAAGGATCACGAAGTAATCTTTTTCTGACTATGCAATGGAACGACTTGTCTCTTGTTCCTAAAAATTTGAACATGCCTAACCAAACACCATAACTCACCCCATAACATCCAAACACCTCACAAAGTGGTTCAAGGTCCACATCTATCGAATTGTTGTCGCAAACCCTAAATCAATACTGGGGGTAATCTAAGTTTAAGTTCTTCATCTTTTGTCTTTTGTTTAAATGTGCGAACGAGTTTCCGAGTGAAAATCTCGCGAGAGTGCCTTGAGTGGAAAAACCATGAGAGAACGAGCGTGTCATTTTTACACAACTCCAGTGAGACCACATTCAAAGGTGAGGTAAATGGCATAACTCCGACTGAAGGAGATAATTTGTAAATTTACTCTTAGACCTGCGAAAAATAACAAAGAAAAGATACACAACTATTAGGGATGACGAAGCACCTAGGTACAGCACCACATAGCCAAAAGCTTGTGAACCCTGACATTAAACCCTTGGCACCCCTGCCAAGCCTTTCATATATCCCCTTTTCGATATTATGAACTCCACAAAATAACCTAGCCGATGATGAATTTCCAACCTGGTGACCAAAGGAAGCGAGGAGCCCGAGTCTCAAATAACATCTTCATCAGTTCAAAGAAGCAGCGCTGCTATCGGTATGACGAAGTGATCTGCGAATGGTCCCAGAGTGACACAGGATCTAAAGAGCTCAGATCAAAACAGCTCTCAAAGCCCGAAACTGGGAAACACAAGAACCCTGAAGGCAAAGTCAAGAAAGGATAAAACAAAAGGCAAGCCCGAAGTGCCTCGAAGAAATCCAAATGACAAAAGGAGAAATGGTTTAAAGGATGACTTTAAAAGTCCAAGTCCTGAAGCTCAAAAGTAACGTCAACACGAAGCAGCTAGATGACTTCAAGACAAGGAAGATGATTATGAGAGAAGGCACAAGGTGCAGCTTTGGTCCCCTTTTAGTTCCACATACCTAAAATATCCCCCCATGGTCCCGTTGTCTTTCATCACACCTCATGGCCACGTTATAAGCTTTAAAGACTTCTGACTTGATAGTTGTGTGTCGAATCACGTGAAAGTAACAGATCAGATGCGTAAATCCATCAAATATCGAATTCGATGGTCTAGAAGTTTTGATCGTAGGTGAGGAACGAGTGCAAGCACCAAACACGCCGAGTGTAGGTTAGGAAGCACCACATAAAAACATAAGCCTTGAACTTGTGAGGACGAGACTTGTTTGCATGTTTAATCAAAGAAAATACTGGGGGCAATCAATCGTTCCGACCGTTTACCATGAACTCTAGCTTAGATTGTCCTAAGGAAAAATACTGGGGGCAATTGTTGGTTCCAACAATTGTCATGACAACACCGATTGAAAACCAAAGCCTGAGCACCACCATCCCACCACAGGCACACATAAGCCCTTACCTCCACATTAAACACCTCAGGCCCACACAAGCCCTTACTTCCACACCACTACCACACAGGCCCACATAAGCCCTTACCTCCACACCACTACCACACAGGCCCACATAAGCTCTTACCACCATCCCATCACAGGCACACATAAACCCTTACCTACACATCATACACCACGGGCACATATATGCCCTGATCACCACTCAAAAGATCTCCACATCAAACACCACACCCCACTAGTGGCATGTTCATCCCCTAGGAGATAAATTACAAGTCCGAAGTCTGTAGTCCGAAAATGATAATTTCACTTTCCTTTTCAGTAAACAGAATTTTCTTCAAACACTGCCACGTTTGGCACCTCTTTCAACAATTTCTTGTCTTGAACAACTTTCCTTCAAACACTTTGGTTTCATAAACCTCATCATGGCCACATTTGGCACACTTTCTAGCAATGTCTTGCTTTGGACAATTTTTGATCCTTAACATTGCCATGTTTGGCACATTTTATAATGATTTCTTGTTTTGGACAAGTTTCCTACATACGCTTTGATTGTATTTTGACATGCATATCATCATTGTCACGTTTGGCACTTTCATAATCAACTTTCATCATGACCATTTGCATAAAATTTACCTTGCATCCATCCGTACAAGACTCCTCATCATAGACCAGAGATATAGATTCTTACTCGAAGATACAGATTCTTCAAAGATACAGATTCTCACCCGAAGATACAGATTCTTCAGGGATATAGATTCTCACCCGAAGATACAGATTCTTTAGAGATACAGATTCTCACCCGAAGATACAGATTCTTCAGAGATACAGATTCTCACTCGAAGATACAGATTCTTCAGAGATACAGATTCTCACCAGAAGATACAGATTCTCTAGAGATACAGATTCTCACCACGAAGATGCAGATTCTTTAGAAATATAAATTCTCACCTGAGTAGAAGAACTCACCCGAGTAGAAGAACTCACCCGAGTAGATGAACTCACCTGAGTAGAAGAACTCACCCGAGTAGAAGAACTCACCCGAGTAGAAGAACTCATCCGAGTAGACGAATTCACCTGAGTGGAAGAACTCGACCCTACACCAATTTTCAATCACCTATAGGCAGTCAACACCTTAGAATATCTTGACAACTTTTCATTCATTATGGGTGGTCAACGCCTTAGAATAGCTTGACATCTTTTCATTCATTATAGGTAGTCAACACCTTAGAATATCCTGACATCATATCATCCGTATAGGTAGTCGACGCCGTAGAATAGTCCGACATTACTTTCTTACCTTTAGGTGATCGACGCCTTAGAATCGCTCGACATCCTTCCACTTTACTTGTAGGTACTCAGCGCCTTAGAACAGCTCAACACAACTTATTGGAATTCAATTGCATGTGGGGTCTTTTGAGATCCAAAATTTTGGGGTATCACTCAAGCATCAACCAGCCTTTTCATTTCCATTACAAAGTCTAGTTGACGGGGGGCAATCTGTTATACCCAAAATTTCAACCCCCCGGAAGAGGGTCTCTACTAATAGGTTAGTAGCGAGGGTTCCCAGTTCGATCGGCACACTTCAGAGTACTAGGCACAACTTATTCATCTCCAGGGGCATTTTCATAATTTTTTAAGGCTCCTAAGCCCCCTATAGGCTTTCTCTCTCCTCCAAATAAGGGTCAAATCAGTTCAAAATGCTTTGAAATTTTAACCCATGATAGAGGATGACATTTTAAGCATAATGGCATTGGAATTTTGATTTTTCGAATTTCCAATAATTTTCTAGCAATTTTGATATTGAATCTGACGAGAAATTGAATTTAAAAATATTCCAATATTCAAAAAATTCGATTCCACTTTAGAAAAACCAGAAATATCATCCTTTACCCATGTGTAAAATTTCATAATCAAATTCCTTTTGGAAGCCCTTGAGCTAAAACTTCGGTAAATCTCGGTTTTTACCGGATTTTTTAATCTTTAAGGAGGCCTATATAAGGAACCTTATCCCATGATCAAAGGAGAACCTCAAGAACCCTAGACTCTCAAAGAAGGCAGCCATCTCATTCTCTTCACGTTTTTACACTTCCAAGCACCAAAATCACATCAAAAATCCCCGCAATCACCATCTAAACAAAATTTTCAACTCCCAACACATCAACAATCATCAAACATCAACCAAACCACCTCCAAAACGTGAAGAACATCATCAACAATCAACAACCAGAAGCTCGGGTCGAACTCAATCCGGAACCGGTATCATCGGAGCCTCCGAAGAATCCTAACATGAAGAATCATCTTGAATTCGTAGGTAAAACAGGTTATAATTCAACTTTTCTAACTCCCCACGACCTAATTACCTCTCTCTTAAATTTTGGGCTCAAACCAACCCTTTTCGGGTTCTGTATATCTAATTGCTTTTGCTTCTGCCTTGTTACTTGTTCGTCAAGTTTTGTGCATAATTCGACTTCAAATTGCAATCTTTCAATTACTAACGTATTGACCTTTCAGGTTACGCGTGCATGATTTTTTAGCCGAAAACACCGTCGGGAACCACCAGAAAACCTCTATCTGTGGGTGGTCCGGGACCTCGGACCTGTGGTCCGGGACCACGGACGGGTTGTCCGTGGCAACGGACACCCACGGACGGCGGCGGAATTTTTAAATTTTCAAAATTTAGGTTTTCTAAAACAATGTCCGTGGCCCCGGACTTTTCAAAATTTTGTTTTCTGTTTAATTCGACTTTTATTTCCACATAGATTAACTAGGGTCCGTGGGTACGGACATTAGGTCCGTAATCACGGACAGAAACAAAATTTGACCTAATTCTGCCTCCGAAACCCTAGTTTAGGCAATTTTATTTTTCACTTTTATTTTCTGTCTAAAAATGTTAAAAACATAAAAAACAGATGATCGCGCACTTAGGTTAAAACGACTTCGTAATAAGCCGTAAATAAACTATGTAGAGGACAAAGGACTTCTAGGGGTAATAAAAGTAATTGAACCCTAATTAAGTCGAATATCAAGCCCCCGAACCCGAATCTCCTTTCCTAATTTGATGTAGGTTAAAATTAGGTGGCGACTCATAATAGGTTCCAGTGAGCTAGCTTAGGTTTTAATAATTAATGTTATACGACATAGTTAATAATCATAAGTTATAAGTGGACATGAAACCCGACTAGACCTAATCAACTTTAATCAACATAGGATAGGGTTTAAAATCGAGGCTCACATAGCCTCAGCTAAAACAACTCAAGAGATTCGGAAAACTCTTGAAGTCATATATGAAGGGAAAGATGAGATCAAAAAGACTCGCATTGAGTTACTGCTCACTCGTTGGGAGTTATTCAAGAAGGAAGAAAAGGAGAGCACTTTTGAGATGCATACAAGGTTCACTAAGATGATCAACAAAATGTTGGTGCTTGGAAGAACTATCTCATACGAGGATCCAATTTAGAAGTTCCTCAGATCTCTTCATGCCTCCTTCGACAATAAGGTCAATGCCATGCAAGAAGTCCATGATCTATCTAAGATGTCGTTGGCGGACATGTTAGGCTCCCTAATGGCGTTTGAGTTAAAACTACAACAACAAAACTCAGAAAGTTCAACAAAAGAAAAGGGAAAAGGCATAGCCCTTCAGGTAGCTGAAAACTTCAAGACAGGAGAAGACAATGATGAGATGGTCCTCTATGCTAAGAGGTACTTTTGGAAGTTCATAAGAAACAACATGAGGAAGAGATCCCAAAGAGACTGACGATCATCGTAAAAAGAACAATGACAAGTGTTTTGGGTGCTCAAAGCATGGGCATCACATCAAAGAATGTCCTCAACAATCCCGAGAGGACAAAGACAAGTTCAGGAAGCCTGTCTGAAGATTGTTCAACAAATGGCAAAGGAAAGAAGCATTTGTTGCGGCATAGGGAGACTCGGAGCTAAGTGACAACAATCAAACCTCATATAGTGATCTCTATAACGATGAGAAGGCTCACCTATGCCTTGAGGAAGTTTGCTTGATGGCACAAGACAAGGATACATCAAAATCAGAGGAAGAAGAACAAAACAAGGTAAACTACTCTAAACATAGAAGGAAAATTCAAAAGGATGAACTTCTAGGACTTAGAAAGTTTTCTCTCATACTAGTTAATCAACTACAGGCATTGGAAAATGAAAACAAGGAACTTTTGGAGGAAAATGAGAAATTGGAGAAACATTCAGACAAGGATAAGGTAGAAAACCTTATGAAAGCACCTATGAAATTGCAAATCGACTTTAGTGAAATTCTTTCCATTCATGAAAAGATGAAGCTAAGAAAACAATGTGAAATCGATGAGTTGATTGTTGCCCTTACCGTAAAAGAAAAAGAACTAGCATTAATAAAAAAAATGGAAAGTTAGAAGCTATTCCTAGGACACCAATGTGGAGAAACAAATGACAAGTCGGGTATCAGTCAGGGACCAGTCGTAGAGGTGTCTGTCATCTATGCAGACAACCTGGTCATTATGAAGCCATATGCTATATAACACGATTTATGAGGCATTGGCAACTCAAGAAGATAGGACTAAAATGGGTAGTCAAAAATGATCCTAGAATAATGATTGATGGTGGAAATGGGTTCAACCTTTCTGTGGACCTGTTATACCCAAAATTTTAACCCCCTGGACGAGAGTCTGTACTAATAGGCTAGTTTAGTCAAGTAGCGAGGGTTCCCAGTTCGATCGGCACATTTCAAAGTATTAGGGACAGCTTAGTCATCTTCAGAGGCATTTTCATAATTTTTCAAGGCTCCTAAGCCCCCTGTGAGATTTCTCTGTAACACCCCGTCCTAAGCCAATAGTGGTTATCGCAAACTTAACAGCTTAATCATAAACATCGCAGCGGATTAAACAAACACCGGGACCTTGCCACGGTCTGATTAATAGGTTATACCGAACTTACTTACTTACATACGCTTACCCAAAAGAAATATACCAACTATCCAAAACATTCACCAACCGAGTTCATAGTATCTCTTTAAACAACATAACTACTATCAGTTTCAATATCAGCAGACGGGAGCACAAGCGCAACCCGTATTCAAAATAAAAGTCCCACCTAAGTCTACCCACTCCTACTCTCATGGTGAGGCTTCATGGGCCGCTTACCTGCAAAAGTAAAAACAGCCCCCAAAGGGGGTCAGCAAGAATGCTGGTACGACCCTCTCGTGGCCCCCAAGCTAACGGGGCTACGACGACTAATTGTCGATAGCATGGAAGTTGATTAGAATCACAATCATAATATGAAGTGCAATAAAAACAACAATCCACAAACGAACATACATAGTTCACACCCAAATGAACGAATTAAAGCGTTCTCTTAGTTGTGAGTTAGTGAATAAACTCTTTAAAATCCAACTCCTCTTTTCCCCAGTCCATCTTATCTTACCTCAGTCTTAGCCTTATCTTAATCTTAGAATACAAACCGTTCTTTAAATAGAAGTGGTCGTACCTTATCTCAATGTTTACTTGGTCGGGTCAAAAGCAACCCAACCCAATGAGCTATTAACTCCATTGGTTGAATAAACAACTTATCTTATAATTTAGGATTTAGGTGATCCTACCGCACCATCTTAATGACTCCTACCTTGGACTGGGAATCCAATGTAGCTGAGCCGACATTCGACCCTAGGCAACAAGTCCGAAGACAAGTCCTTAAGCGGAAGTCGTGTCTGATTCAGATACCGACCCCCTTTCCTTAGCATGCATGACCGGAGTCAGTCTCGGGTTCCTCACTCCCCCCTTAAGCAGGTATTAACCAACTGTTACCAATATATGATTTCTCTCCTTAATTCAATGGGCACTAAGCTTAGTTAGTAGCTAAACTCAAGTCTCGTGGGTTAGTGTAAAGAAAACACATTCACAACGAGAACAATAAACTAGTTGCATGCTTTATCTTGTCTTAGTCATAGCAAATTAACAGATAGCACACAAGCCGAGGGACACCTCGTTAGCAAGCAGGTCACAAGAAAGACTGTACCGTTCACCGTCGGCAATTGTTTGGTTTATCTCCCTTCAAGTCCCAATCCACAAGTCCTAAAACATTCATTCAGTTTTAGGTTATTATTTAGCTTATCTTAACACAATCTACTTAACTTCCCAAGGCTCTAATATTTGCCCATTGTTATTCACTAAGTTCTTATGGGTTTAACCTAAACTTTTAAGTACTTCATTTTCTCCTTATCTATTACATTTGTTCACCCACTTAGTAACCATTACACCCTCCAAACATGCCCTTAACAACTTTATAACATCAATATCTAACCATCCCCATCATTACCTAAAATTTTCCAAGCTTAATTCACATTTTTATGGTGGTCCGGGACTTTGTCCTTACCTTAAGTCCCGGACCTATACTTGGTTAAACTCTCGGCTGATTTTATGTTGTGGTCCGGGACTTTATATGGGACTTAAGTCCTGGACCAATACAAGCTGAAACCCTCGGGTGGTTTTAGTGGGGTGGTCCGGGACTTTATACTAGACTCAAGTCCCGGACCATAGCACTGAAGCAACTCACGGCCATATTTTTAGGTTGGTCCGGGACTTCACCCTGGACTTAAGTCCCGGACCAGCTACAGATTTCTACATTTTGCATTATTCTAAGTCTTGTTGCACTTGTTCTCTTCATCCATAAATCACCCAAACTTTACACATGATCTTAGGCATATTCTAATACCAAAATAACCTCTTAAACCTGCCTAATTCCTTCTCTAACTTTATAACCTAATTTCTCACATAATCTCCTAACACTTGTAATATTTTCATTAAGTTTTCTAAGTGGTATCTCATACCTACTAATCAAACTAACCAAAATATCATTTCATGAACAACACCAACACTCTTAAGCATTATTTCTCCACAGCACCTCCCTTACATAAACTCCTTCTATTTTCCCCAAGCTTATGCTTGGATTCTCATAAGACATTATTCATCCGTTGTTTACTAAAACT
Source organism: Limonium bicolor (assembly GCA_023374045.1). NCBI lineage: Eukaryota > Viridiplantae > Streptophyta > Magnoliopsida > Caryophyllales > Plumbaginaceae > Limonium > Limonium bicolor. The sequence goes on from CM041778.1 coordinate 298,961,651, forward strand.
TACACAACTTATTCACACTCCCATTATACCCCTACAGCACCAAACTCACTCATTTGAATTCTAATTCCTTCAAGACAACTCCTAAGTCCTTTAAACACTCAAGAACACTCTAGTTCACTTTCTTTCACCAATTTAAGCCCTAAGAATTCCTAGTACCTTCTAGGTCATCAAATTTCATTTATACACCTTAAACTCCTTGTTTTGTCACTAAATTTTGACATGGCTTCTTTAGTATATTCCTACATCCAAACACATGGTTCTCACCATTTAACAATCCTGAACACCCAAATTCTTTTCACACATTCTTAACACTCAATTCACACAAAAACTACACTACATCACAATATAGTGCATAACCTTAAATTGCTTGGCACTTAGGCCCTTAAATGACATAAATCTTAACCACTGAATTTCCACATATATTAGCCTTTGACCTGCAAATACACACAACAAGGCTCCCATTGTAATATAATACTCTTGTAATTCACCTTTGAATTGTCTAACTATCTCATTTCCCATTTGCTCTTTAATCACAAGTTCTCAAATATAATAATTGTTTCTCCTAGGTTTATATAGCCCTTTTCTAATGTAAACTCTAAGCTAAGCTATCATATATCTAAATCCCATTCCCTTAAACAATAAAACACATTAAGGTAAGCAATTTACCTTATTCTTTTACAAGCTTCTCAAACTTCTTACTTAGGCTTCTCCTTGCACAATCTCGGTCACCAACCAAATTCTCCTTGCCAATGTTCTAATCAATATCCAATGACTCTAATGAGTGCTAGACATTGCACTAACCTTAAGGAGCAAACCCTAGGTCAAAAATGTGTTTTAAGGTATTAAGATGAGTATTTTACCTTGAAGTCTTAAAGTAGGCTTGGATATGAATCAACAAAGACCTCCTATATCCCTTGGAGAATAGAAAACAAGCTAGAACAAGGCATAAAAATGGAGCCCCATGAGTAGAAATTTTCGGTAATTAAGAAGAAATGGTGGGAACCTTGTTTTTCTTACATTCTTTTTACCTTAAGAGAATGGAGAAGCTAATGAACTCCACAAGCTTGTGTTTCCTCCTCTAATTGCGGTTTGGCTTGGCACCAAAATGAAGCTCTTGAAGTTTTGAAAGATAGAAAGAAGGAGCTTGAGCTAACTAGGAAGAATATGTATTTTATTTTGGTTTTGGAGCTAAGATGAGTGAGCTATGGTCAAAGCAAGGTGGAGCTAGCATGGGGGCTGAGCTTTACGTAAAGGAAGAAGAGAGGAGCAGCCAAAATCGGTGAGGAAGATGAAGAATGAAGAGGTGAAGAGAGAGGTATGTAAAGGTGTGATATTTATGTTAAAAGCAAATAGTAAAACCACCTACTTTTTCCTCTTTCTTTTACAAACTAGCTTACTCATGTGTGACTCACACCCTTAGAAAACTGGCCCCCTTATTAATTTAGGCTAGTCATGGTCTTGTTTGACCACTTAATTAAACTTAATTGACTAAAGACTAAACTAGGCACTATTTGGTTACTATTCACAAACTAGTGCACATATTTGTGAAATTTTTGATTTCCCATTGATTTAGACTTCCTAATGTGATACTAAGTAGTACACAAGTTAATTAAGGAGTAATCATGGGCATTTAGCCACTTAAAACCCCTTTCTATGACAATTTTTTCAAAAATGTGCTTTAAGAGTCCCTAAAGCACAATTTGTGTTTTAACTTGTTTTTGAGCCTGGTTTTCTTTGGTAATTGATTTAACATGACCATTAGGATATTACTAAGGTCTAAGAATGAAATTTGGGTGCTCACCCAAGTTACTCCAAGCTTAGAGCACATTTTTGCCTAAATTGCTCTTATGGTGTTTCCTTGTATTTTCTTTGATTAAAATTGTTTCTTAATATTTCTAAGGCATTATTTAGCCCTCTTATATCTTAGTTTATCATCTAAACACCATATCTAGGTTTGGGGTATTTCAATCTACCCCCCTTAAAAGAACTTTGTCCCCAAAGTTCACATATATACTTAATCATTCACGGTACTCAAATTTTCTTAATCGTAATACCACATCTTATATTCACATTCACACACCGCAAGACTCAAAGGTCTGCCACAGATACCATACACAAGTATGACACATATCTTAAACTTACCACAAGTGTAACAACTTACACAAAACCACATCTTACACCAACCAAACAAAACGACAAACATGTTCGTTTACTAACTCAAAAGCGAGGAATCTCTGCCCCCCTTAAAAAGGGGTACGCCCCGTACCCTATACAGACAATCTAGTCGGTAAACAAAGAAGGGTACTTCAACCTCATCTTATCCTCTAATTCCCACGTGGCCTCTTCGACATCTTGGTTAGACCAGAGAACCTTCACCAGACGTACTGACTTATGGCGAGTGTCCCTAGTCTTACTGTCCAAGATCCTCTGAGGAATCTCCACGGATCTAATATTCGGTTCTAACGTCAACCTCTCAGGTTCTAACACATGGGAGGGGTGGTGCATGTATTTCTTTAGCTGTGAAACATGAAAAACATCATGCACTTTACCCAGCTCAGCAGGTAAATTCAGCCTGTAAGCAACTGGGCCCACCCGCTCCGTAATCTCATAAGGACCAACAAACTTCGGACTCAATTTGCCCTTCTTCCCAAATCTGAATACACCCTTCATCGGTGAAACTCGCAGAAATACCCGGTCGCCAACTGCGAACTCCAGGTCTCGTCGTCAAACATCATGTGGAGGGTGATTTTTCGGTATGAGGGGGGGCTATCTAAATATGGTTTTTGACTGAAAAGCCTAGATCCTAAAATGCCATTCTGTGGAGGGTGAAAACCCGTTATTCTGGCATCCCTCAAATACCTACTTCATCGTCCGTCTTTCCCAGAAAGCTTAAGGGGAATGCTAGTGAGCAATACACCCGCTCTCGATGGGCTCCACGCGGACTTATGCCTCTATAAGGCGGAGTTGACTAGAGTCGCCACCTAGTTTGACCTAAGATACTAGGAAGGAAGGGAAGGAGGGTTCTAAGAACCGTTGGTTGACTCTGAAATTGTTGCCTACGGATAAGACTTATCTGGTCATTTGCAGAGATCCTATTGTGGGTCCGCACTGGGTTGCACCCCTTAGAAGTGGCAACGACCACGACTTCGGATTGGTGCCCGAGGAAACCTCGGTCTCCAATTGTCGGGATTGTCTTCTTTCAAAACCTTTTTAGAGAGATTCATTTAAAAGCCAAGGATAGGATTAGGATGAGAAGAGAGAGAGAGTGGATGAGGCGAGCTTTTCTGCCAAGCTAGCGCCAAGAGGAAGAATTGGTGAATTCGGATGAGTATAGAATGAAGATTTAGAAAAAGTCTAAGGTTGAGTGAATGAACGAGACATGGAGTCTGATGGTTTGAAGTTTGCGGGAGCCAAAGAAGGTTTGAGTGTTTTGAGAGGTATGAAGAACACCTTAGTATGGGAAAAGGGTTTTTTATTTGGAGTGGGGTCGCACCCTAGATGGGCTGCCTACGTACTCAACTCCCTGTTGAGATCAGACCTTACGTAGTTCACGGGCATTTTGGGGTTTTCTGAGATGTTTGAAGTTTCGAGAAGTTTCGGGTTTGAGAGGTTAGTCTGTGAGACGCTCGGGTCTATGAGACATTTGGGAGGTTCATATAATGAGAGGTATGGGATATCAAGGTCTGTGAGACGCTCGGGTCTGTGAGACGTCTGAATCTTAAAATGGTGGAGAGATTGTAATGTTCGAGTCTGTGAGGCGCTCGGGCCTATGAGACTTTGGAAGCTTGAGAGAAACTAGAATTTGCAAGAGGATCTGAGTTTAAGGTGAGTTGGAGTTTGAATGATGACTTGAGTATGTGAGGCAACTGGGATTTGGGAGAGATCCTGAGTTTTTCGGATTTGAGATTATGAAAGGGTCGATGTTTTGGGAAATTTTGAATTTAGAGTGAAATGATGGTGGACTGAATTGTTTGGAGGAATAATTGTCAAAATTGCCTTTTAAAGTTTTTTTAAAAATCGAAGATTCATTTTTTGTTGTAAAAGGGCGGATAATCCCGAGGGATTACCCTATGTACCCCCTCGAACACGACACTTAATTAATGGTAAGTGCGAGGCTCGAAAGATGGGGCAATAAATTTATGTCGAAAAAATAGGATTTAGAGAGAAACACCATGAATGAGATGTTCTCGGTCAAACCCTAATAACGTCTCTAACTCCCGGGTTTTAAAACATTAAAAAAAAACAAAAACATTGAAATCGAGCGGAAGGGAGTTAGACGATTCTAAAATCCCGGCTGCAACTAGGAAGGTCGTTACTTCCCTAGCACCCCGCCTTGTAAAAATCTAGACTGCAATTAGGGGAGGTTTGTCACCCTAATGCCCCGCCGAAAGAGTTCCAGACTGCGACAAGGGAGATTTTGACCCCAGTGCCCCGCCTCGGATTTTTTGTTTTGGAAGGGAGACAAGCGATGTCTAACTAGGAAGAAAACGTGTTGAAAGTGTTAGACATTTCCCGTGTTCCCCGAAAACGGTTTAGTTTTGAGTTTGCAAACTGAGATGGAGATTTTTTGAAGTTGTTCAGAATTCTCGATGAAGAAACGCAATTTTGAGAAATGTTTTTAGGAGAAAACTTTCTGTATATGTGAGAAGAACTTTCTGCCTTTGAGAAGAGTTTTCTATGATGTGAGAAGAGTTTTTCCTTTAAAATTCCACAAAATGGTTTCTTTGAAATCTGAAAATCTTGATGAAACTTGGATAAAATGATGGTTTGAAATTCTTTTTGGATTTTTTGAAGTTTGAATGGGATTTACAAGTTGAGTTTGAATTGGATTTTGAATGTGAACTAAAGGGGATTAGACTGAATTGAATTGGACTGAATTGAAATGAGTTGGGTTTGAGTTGGGTTGAATTGAGTTCGGTTTGGGGTTGGAAAATGAGTCGGGTCAAAGTTAGACCGGGTCAAAGCTGGATTGGGTCAAAGTTGAGGTTGGTCAAAGTCTAGATTAGTCAAAGTTGAGATTGGTCAAAGTTAGACCGGGTCAAAGTAGAGATGGGTCAAAGTCAAAGGTCAAAGTCAGGGGTCAAAGTTGGATGTCAAAATTGGGGGTCAAAGTTGGAGGTCAAAGTTGGGGGTCAAAGTTGGAGGTCAAAGTTGGGGGTCAAGGTCAAAGTTTGGGGTCAAGGTCAACAGTTAGGTCAAGGTAAGGTTGGACTTGGTCAAAGTTGAACCAAAATGGGCTTAGACCAAAGTGGGCTTGGGTCAAATTGGGCTTGGGCATGATTTGGCTTGTGGGTTGGATTTGCTAATTGGGCCAAATTGGGCTAATGGGCTGAATTGGTTTTGGGCCGAATTGGGTTTGATGGGCCGCATTGGGTTTGGGCCGAGTTGGGCTTGATGGGCCACATTGGGTTTGGGCCGCATTGGTCTTGATGGGCCACATTGGGTTTGGGCCAAATTGGGCTTGAGCCGAGATTGGTTGTGGGCTGAGTTGGTTTTGGGCCGATTGTGGGCTTGTTGGACCTCATTCAGATTTGGGGCCTGAATTGGGCTGAAGATTGTTTTTGGGCTGAAATGGGCCTTAGGCCTTTTTATTTGGACTGAAGATTCTGAAATGGGCTTCCCAATTTTGAATTTTGAAATGGATTGCTTTTCTCTTTTTTTTGGGCTTTATTATTATTATTATTATTATTATTAACATAAAAGATGTGGTTTGGGTCTAGGGATTACCCAATTTATTAGGTGGGACCATGGCTCGCCTAAATCTTAGGGTTCACCCTCTATCCTAAGGCTTGGTCCTAAGGTCTAATAACTAGGGCTTAGTAAACAGTTCAGCTAAATAGTATACTGTAATAAAATATATACAAAATGATACATACATACGAAGAAGTATGTCGGATGACCGATGATCATAGCAAAGAGACTAGTTAAAGTTGACCAAGCTGCTAACCAAATTAATTTCCAAACTAAATCAACGCGCCAGGTAATTCAAAGCTAATTTCCAAACCATACTCAGGTCGTAAAAGATAAACCAACAATGTTGGCTGCGATAAAAAGCTAGTCAAATGAGGTTTCCAAGCCCATAACTGCGCATCAAGCCCAGGGCGCAACCGTTGTCAACTTAAAAGGCCAAAATCGATTCCATGCCGACGAGTCCAAACCCAAGTCACAAAAGCAAATGTACCTCAGTATGAGTATGAAACAGAGTTGTCTCGAATTAGGCCAATATTGCGACGGGAAAAGGGTGACAGGTAAAATGCTGGATCAAGTAATAAGCAAATGCTCAAACGAAGTCCAATGCCAGAAGCAACAATAACCCACATGTGAAGTGGTTTGTCCAACCCAGCCGAAACCAAATGCAAGTCTGATCTAAATCACCAAACGGGAGGAACACCGAGGCCTCAATTCACCAACAGGCCATCTTAGATCAAAACATATAGCAACAACATATAGTTCACAGAGGCCGATAGGCTCAATACTGTCATCAAACAAGTAAGGAAACAAATTAAATCGGTTTCAAGACTGCCGAACTAAGTCATCCGTAAGTCTCAACAGGTCAGTTTAAGTCGAGTTGACTTGGTAATACAATCCAAAATTAAACTGAGCTTCAGCTTAAATTAAACCAAACGGATCCTTAGCAGCATGAGTCCAACATCCAAATCGCTGCAAGCCAATGAACTGACAGATCTGAAGCAACACAAAGTCTAAACTATGGTTTCCAGTTCATTCAGAGATAATTAGCAAATCTAAGAAAAGGACACGAAATGTGGTTGAGCGCAACTGAATCGGACGGGGTCGAAAAGCCACGTATGAGCAAGTATTTCAGCAGGAAAAGTGAATCCAGGCAAAACCGATAATTATCAAAATCGAACAGAAAACCCATCGAAGTTCAAGCTCATAATATTCAGGTTAAAGCCAGCAATAGTCTCCATGAGCTAAGCCAAAATCTGAAACATTGAATGCGAACTTCAGGAGAAGACGGAGGCGATTTCTTACCTAGCTTATCTTTCTCGGTTTATTATTAAAGAAGGAAAATCGAGTTCTGGGACAAACGCAGGGTGCAAGGGGCGGTGACGACGGTAGTAATTCTTCGAAGGCCGGGGCGAAGCTCACCACCGGGATAACGCGACAGGGAGCGCTTCTCTCCTTCTCCTTCTCAACTGTGACTTCCTTAGTTCGAGAGGGCTGGGTTCGTGAAGGTCGACGCGGTCGCTAACAGAATGTCGATGGAGGTCAGAGTGGAGGTGGAAAATCGGGAGTGAGGAGGACAAAGAATGCGCAAAGACGGTGTTTCTAATTCGTCAGCAAAGTTGCAAAATTATTGCTGGTGGTGATAATTGATGTTGAAGAGGAGGAAAGACGTTGGGGATGGATGACAGTCAGTGGGGTGGAATTTCTCCGATGGTGGTGGTTGCAGAGATCAACCAAGAGAAGGATTCTGGGTTTGAATTTCTTCAAGTTCAAGTTGTAGTGATGGAGAAAACGTGGGAGATGATGAAGATGACAGGAATGAGTTGAAGAATGCTTTGATTTCAGACATGGAGATTGGCATATTTCAGAGAGAGGAGAGGAAGAACGAAGGCTTGGAGATGGGACTTTTGTTTTCTCATGTTTTGCAATCTCGACGTATCTGTCGAAGACCACCGTGAAAAGTCGATAAGAAAAGGGTCACCCAACTCGGCGGCCACTGTAGGGTTTTTGTTGTTGTTCTTCTTTATAATAGAAAACTGGGCTCTATAAGAGGAGAGTCCGCATATTTTTTTAATGGGCTGTCTTAAACAAAAGTGGGCTTCATTTGGATGTGGGTTAAAAAGAAGAAAATGGGCTTGAGTTTGGGCTGCTGAGTTTGACTAAATACTGGACTAAAACCAAGCTTGGTCCACTGAAAAATGAGAAAGGAAAAGGACCACCACAATAGAACTTCATACAAAATTGAGGGAGAGAAAATAAAGGCTATAACTCGACATGAGTAAAATCATCAGAAACATATATGCAGAGTAAGACTAAAAGGGTAGTCAATAAAAATAAAATGTTTTACTTACAAAATAACAACATAAAAAAAGATAAAATAATATAAGTTAAAAAAAAGTAAATGAAATACCCACGACTAAGGAAATAAACATGAAAATAACCAAATAGATAAATAAATAAAAGGGTAAGTCTAAAACAAATTATTGTTTGAAAATTGCCGGAAAACTGGGTTTTTTTAAAATGCTTGAAGATTGGTTTAAAATTCTGTCGTAAAACGATGGTTTCATTTTAACATGCACGCTAATACGTTTTGAAAAAGAAAGGCGACGACCCCTCTTATTTCATTTCTTATTTCGGAATTTGCTTTTTGGGATGAGAATTTTTGGTGTCTACAGAGGGTCTAGCCTTTTTATGACAAAGGAGTCATTCCAGCTGCTGAAGGAGTCGATTCTAAAACCGTTTATCTATTCTTCTCTCCAAAACACATAATAGGAACTCCCATTCCTCGTTCTGATCTTACTTTACTCCAACAACTTCTCCATCTCTTGGTCATCAAATGACTATTCCCTCGCAAAGAGGGCAATCGAGTTGTTAATTCCACGGACTTGTCAATAATGTACTCCCCTATCACTCGCAAGCAACTCAATCTTTCTTTCTAACTGATAAATCACATGGCTCACTCCGTCCATACTCCAAAACACTCTCTAGGATACCTTCTCTGGTTGTGTAACACCAAATATGGGCAACTATCCAACAACCTAGCTCTTAAACCATTCGGACTAGAACACTAGCCACTTTAAGCCCTTTGTCCTCACTTGGGCCTAAAAGTGGAAGGCCTTGTTGCTGTAGTCAACCCATATGTATCCTTATAAACCACTCACATTACTATTCATATCCCAATGTGGGAAGTGGGTATTACATACTTCCCCACTCAAAGAACGTGACGTCCTTGTTGTAAGCCTAACATCCAAGTCCTATGGACCTCTCAGTAATGACGGGTATATCATCCCGACACGGTCCCGAGTCAGCTCTGATACCATCTGTAACACCCCATATGGGCAACTGTCCAACAACCTAGCTCTTAAACCATTCAGAGTTGAACACTAGCCACTTTAAGCTCTTTGTTCACACTTGAGCCTAAAAGTGTCAGACCTTGTTGTTGTAGTCAACCCATATATATCCGGGTATTACAGGTTGCCATGCATCTTCACTCACTTAAGTGTTCCCCTTGATGAAACCCATTTTGAACCTCTTAAGGAAATTGATATGATGAATCAAAAGTTCATCTACCGTATGTCCTCCATTAACAAGAGTACCTTGCTCCCTCCAGCGGCTCCAGTTGGCGCCTCTATTCAAGCTTCACCAGACTCTGCTCCTCCCATGGATGATCATGTGGCACGCCTGGAAGCAAAGGTGGATCGTCTACAGGCAACTCTGGACAACCTGGTTCAGTTTGTGCACCACCTCCTTGACATAATGACTGACGAGATGGATGAAGGAGTCAAAATCATTTTGGATTGTCTAAAGAAGAAGCAAACTGCTTCCTCCACCTTCACTGCTGATCCCAAACCATAATCCTCTGCTACCTGAAGCATACCAATGACCGTTGTTTTCATGTGTCTTGTTTGTGTTTGTTAATTAGTAGGTGTGTGTGCTCTGAACAATGTTTGTTTATGTTGAATTCTTTGATTGAATGTGTCTGCTTTTGGGCTTTCCCCCGCTGAAGATCGCAAAAAGGAGAAAGCGGTGTATCCCTATCTTGCTAAGAACCAGGTCTTTTGGTTTTTGGCAGGGAGTGCCTTTATGTTTCTATTGCAAACAGGTCAAGAGAGTGACCTGAATACTACTGCTAGTTTATGTTTTTGTTATTTCAGATATTAAGTTGATTACTGCTTTTGTTGCTTATTGCTTCAATCTTATTTGGCTTTCGTAATAACTTAAGTTGGCCCTTAGTACTCGTAAACTAAGGGGAATTAGTGAAATCAGGATTTTATTATTTTATGCATGGTCTAAGGGGGAACTTGGACAAAGTCAGTTCCCTTATTGTGTTTATTTTTTATAAGATCAATTTTATTAGGATACACCTAAGGTTTTTACATCATCGGCAACAAGGGAGAAAATGTTAGAACCTTGAGTGTTGCCAAAGATGGAGTAGTCTCCTTGCGACATCAAACACAAACTCGGGTAACAAAGTATGTTTTTGAAGAAAGAAGTATGTCATTCAAAGAAGAAACTCGTTAGTAAAAGAAGGAGTCTGTTGCTAAAGGAAGAAGTCCATCATTCAGGTTGTTATAACCACCAACGAAAGTTAAGGAGCATGCCATGGCTGATCGGTGTAGATGACTGAATGCCCTAACGTTTACTTGGTCCATAAAATAAGCTTCATGGGGATTAGACAGAAGGAGCACAAAGTCAAGACAAAATATTAAGGAACAAGACGTGTCTGGTTGTTGCCAATGTTCAATATGCAATAGTCAACCTCCTTAGGCCACAATGTTCGGATTCACAACCTCGATCATATGAGAAATGAGTCAGGTATGAATTTCTTGCTGAAAATGGTCAAATTGCTAGAGCATCGAAAATAGGCTCCTTTAACAGCTCTAGAGATTTTGCTATATAAAGAGCCAGAGTTTTTAGTTGCAGTGTGTGCTTTCATTACATACTTACGAGTTATTAAAGAGAGTTGTGTCTTGTAACCAGAGAGAAGAGTTTTCTGTTGTTTTTAGTTAAGATAGTTTTAGCTTCATAGTTAGATTCAATCTAGAGTGTTCCTAGGGTTACTATATTCATCAAAGAGTTGATTAGGCCATTTGTAGGTTGAGTGAGATCCTGCTGAGTAGAACCCTTCTACTTAGCAGGCAGTGTAAGTTTTTTTGTTTACATATCAATGAAGAGTCTATATTGTGTATCTACTTGTCTTTCGACTCCATACATTTATTAAAAGATTCAAAGTGTTTCAATGACTCACATCTTGAACACTTTGAAGTTAGCCGTTGATCCTACACTTGGTATCAGAGACTAATTGCTGACAAACCCACTACATCTAGATGGAAGAACTTCTCTCCAGCCAGAACAATGATATTCACTTCGAAATCTTCAGAGAATTATGTACTAAAGCTTGACCGCCACCAATCTGAAGGACTCAATGATCCCGGACAACAGGTAACTACATCCCATCTCGAAACTGATCTTCATAGAATCACTCCCAAGGGATTTCTTACTCTTATTTCCAAAATCATTACTGACACTAGTTCTTTGAAATTGAAATATGTTAAGAAAATTTCAGATGTAACAGCAGAACTAGAAGAGTCAAAGATAATCAATTATGCTCTTAGAGACGAGGCAGATGAATTCAGAGATATTGCCTTCTCATTATGAATGGATCTTTATTAATCGTCTCCATGTAGATTCCCTTCAAAAGAAAAAAAATGAAGCCAAAATACTAGTTGAATCCATCCGTAAGGAATAGGAGGAGTCAGGATTCAGATCAACTCACTCAAAGGAGATCTAGCTGTATTTGCTTAAAAATGTTGTTCTCTGCAAAATGAGTTGAATAGTTCTGAATCTCAAAACAAAACTTTGATATCCACTGCTAATCAAATCAACAAGCGCATTACGGAGAAATATACTTGCCTTCAAGCCTGTAAATTTTGTTAAGCCTTTAGAATTACCATAGTGGGCTAGTTTTAAAAACAAAAAGGGAGTGAGGATTATGACAAACTCTGAAAGGAAGTTGAAAAACTCTCTAAGAAAATAGTCAATCTTCACCTCGGAACTGGACCCACTCCATCCAATCCTGAGTGGCACAAAGGCAAGTTAAATCTACCTAACATTGTCTCTAAACCCATTAATAAAAGTAGACGACAAAGACAGAGGAAGAAGTTTGATTTTTGATGGAAAAGAAGTCAAAAATATGTGACTCTTCCTCCTACAAAGATTTGTGCTTATTGTGGTACCTTTGATCACAAAGACTCTGCCTGTCAAAAGTTGCACAAAGATCTCTCATTCAATGTCAAACGAATTAATCTTATTCTGGAGGCATGAGAAAAGTTGAAACAATCTAGTTCAAAAAGGGAACCTGAGTATACCTAGGTTCCTAAAACTAACAAGTGATTTTTTTATTGATGGAAGCGAGCGAGGAGATGGACTATTTATACTTTGACATAGGGTGCTCCAAACACAAGACTGGAAATCCCAACAAATTCAGCTCACTTTCAACTTACAAAGGAGATAAGGTTACTTTGGGTAACAACAACCAAGGAGAAATCATTGAAGTTGGATCCATAGGTAACCCCTCATAGTTTAAGGTAGATGAAGTTCATTTAGTAATAGGACTCCAACATAGTATTTTTAGTATTTCTTACCCAAATTTAATTTAGTTCTCTTCTCTTTAGTAGATCGCAAACTTTTGATATAAGACAGGTTCTCTCAAAGTGATGGTTGTCTAAGTGTGCAGACCAAGCATTAAACTCTTACCATGCCAAGCTGAGATCTGGTCATACAAGTAGACTCCATCTATGGACCTTGTGCGAAAAGCAAGCAGAGTCCTTCTACAAATCTTGTCAGAAAGCGAGCTGGCTCACGTTTTGGAAGACTACGACTCCAGCCTCTTGATATCATCAACAAGAGCACGACCACTCCCATGGAAACAACCGACAGACTCCATCGAGACAAGGATGAAGTCGGTGTCAATGCCACAGAGTACAGAGACATGATAGGGTCTTTTCTCTATCTCACTACCAGTAGACCAGACATACTTCATGCGCTTTGTTAGTGTGTCTGCTTCCAAGCAGCACTCAAATAGTCACATCTTAAGGTGGTCAAAAAAGTCTTTCGATACCTTAAAGGCACAAGTCATCTTCATCTATGGTATCCTTGTGTCCCCTGTCTTTACTTTAACAGGATTTAGTGATTCAGACTTCATAGGTTTTCTTCAAGAAAAAGAACGAATTGACTCATAGAATAAAGAATAAAGGAAAAAAGATATAGAATAAAAGAAGCAAAGAGTCTTTGAAAAAAAAAAGAAGAAAGAAAAAAAGAATAGGGCGATTACCAGTTTTTTTGGACTTAGACTAATTCCAAGTCCCCGGCAACGGCGCCATTTTGTTAACGAGATAATTGTAAGGGGAAAGAATATACAAAATGAATAAAAGAATGAAAAGAATCCTACAACTCCATACGGGTAGCAAAAATCCCGGTCGGAATATAGCGTAAGCAAATTACGACCATGAGTATCGAAACCAAGGGACTTAATAGAAAATCAGTCTTAATCTTGGTAATAGCCTATTCTAAAGCAAGGGAGGAAATGTAAATATCAATTCTACATTAAAGTAAACTAACTACAAATCCTAACTAAATGGTATTTACAATGAAATATCTTTGACTCGGGATGATAACCGAAGTAAGAACAAGTATGATCACAAAAACCAAGTTGACTTTCGAATTAACCAACTTTTGAATATGCGGACAGGTTGCGGACAAAGGATGCACGGCACATTCAATAACTTTGAATGTGCCGGACATCAGACACCCGGCATGTCATCCGACATGTTCAAAACGTCAAGATTGTTTAAACACTCTCAAACCATTATCGAATCCAGCAAATCTCTTGCTAAAACGAACAAGAAAGAGGAGAATAAAAATAGGTTAATTCCAATCATAGGTCTTATTGCCCATCCATAAAACAATAAACTTTAAGACCACTAAGATCCCTTAACCAATTCTCTTAGAATTTTGAAGATAAAGAAGAACAAGTAGCGAACTCTTCCTCTCTACACTAGGAACCAAATCTTAGTTGAAACTTGTAACCTTTATTGATAATCATAAGAGTCTTACAAGGAAAATCATCCCTAACCAAAGAAGACAAGGAATTCTTACTCAACCATCTACTTAAACAAAAGAAGAGATTCAACAAGGAGAAGGAAATTGATCATAACCTTCACCGATAGAGGATCTTCTTCTCTTCCTTGAAGATGATGGAGCAAAACTTCCTTGGACACCAACAGTAGAAGTGGATGCGGAAATGGTGTATGAAATGAAGTGTATGGGTGTGTTGGAATGTGTGGAAAAGTGGAGCCCTTCGGCCTATTTATAGGCATCATTTTCTCCTTATGCCGGGTGGCATGCAGGGTCCATTTGATCCGGCACCACCTGTTAAATGTGGGAAACCGTTAACGGTCAAAACTGCCTGGCAAAGCGTTGCATGTGCCGGACAGGGGATGTCCGGCACCATACCCGGCAATGGTCAAATTGTAAACTGCAAATAACTGCCGACGTATGGTCAACCGTCGCCATTTCTACCTTGTGCTGGGTAGGATATACCCGGCATTGCATCCGGCGTGCCTCCTGTTTTGCTTTATATTGATGTCGTGCGCTACCAATCCGGCATAGTGTCCGGCTCTGTGGTCAGAAGTTATTTCCTTGTACGAAAAACATGTAAAAACGTAAGTCTGAACAAATAATAGAATTTATATATAATATAACATAAATACTAACTATTATAACCTTATTTAGACTAAATTATCTATAAATCTAGTACATAAAATATGATAAGTCTGCGGCTTATCAGTTATCTTCATCTATGGTATCCTCGTTCCCCTGTCTTTACTTTAACACGATTTAGTGATTCAGACTTCATAGGTTTTCTCCGAGATTGAAAGAGTACATCTAGTAATGCATAATTCCTTGGTTTATGTCTTGTCTCATGGTCCTCTAAAAAACAAAACTCCGTTGCCCTATCCACTGCCAAGGCAAAGTATGTTTCCGCAGCAGCCAGCTATGTCCAACTATTCTGGATGAGACAACAATTAGAAGATTATCACGTTGACCAGGACCAAATTGTCATCTACTATGATAACAAACGCACTGTCGAAATATCCTAAAGCCCAGTTCAACACTCCAGAACTAAACACATTGAACTCCGATATCATTTCCTTAAGGACTGTGTTGAAAAGAAACTAATTCAACTTGAGTTTGTTCCTACAGAAGATCAACAAGCAGATATCTTTACCAAGCCTTTCCCTGCCGCCAGATTCGAAGCATTACATTCAGCAATCAAAATGATCCAATCAACGTGAGAAGGTAGTCTTTCCTCTCCCTTGGTTGTAATAACTAGTCGGTGTAGCTTGCATTCTGCTTGTGCCAATCCGTGTTCTCGTATCGATAGACTGTGTCAGCTGCCTGTGTCCCTTGGCGGTTTTCATTGAAAGGCAAGACAGAAAAAAGGCAAGGTACTCCGTTAATTTGTTTCTCCTGAACCAAAACAGACCTTGTCCACTTGGTTATTAAGCCTTTAAGGGTGCTTCATCACCTAACTTCCTAAGGGTCCGAAACTTCGGAAAGTTTGCCCAAAAGCTACTACTTGAGTGGAGAGAAAAGTCTGGGGGGATGAAGACAATCCTAGAGTGCTTAACTTGTTAAATATGTATGAATTGTAAATATAAAGTTATAAATTTTTTAAAACTACAATGCACTGTGGAATAGGAAAGTACTTCTTGCCCCTTGTCGTCCACGAGTATTTTAGCATATGTATGTGTTATGGATACATTCATTTGTTTTTCGAACCTATGGATTGACTTAGGCTCTTTTGCAATCTTCCCCTACAGATGATTGCAAAAAGCGGAGAAGCAGGGAATCCCATCTCTCTACAAACGAGTTTTGGTTGTGTTCTGGATTGACTTTATTTTTGTTGCGACTAGGTCTAAGGTGAAGTTTGGATATTCTGTTTCATTTTTACTCTGTTGGTTTCTAAATTCAGTTGGTTTAGTTGCTTATTATGTTTTACTTTTTTTTATCTCATATATAACCCTATTCCAGATATGATCTTGTACGTTGCTTGAATCTGTCACATATTGAGGGGGAACTCTGAAAAAGATGGGTTACAAAAATATCATATGCTTTAATTAAGGGGGAACTTGAACAGAGTTGGTTCCCCAAAGTTTTTCTTGTCTTTATGTTTGTTTTGCGGGATTGACTCGGTCGGGATTCACAAAAGGTTTTGCCATCATCAGCAACAAGGGGGAAATTGTTTAACTTTGAAGTGTTGTTGAGGATGGAGTCAATCGAAGTATCGATTGAGTCTATCGAAGGCACAGTCAACCTCCGAAAACAAATAAGTCTACCAAGACCAAAGCAAGGAAAGGCGGCATCCTTAAAGCATCGACGAGTCAAAGAATAAAGATTATGTGGATTGACTCTATCGCCACAAAAGAGTTTGTTGAAATGTTAATCGACTCCATCGATCGTAACAAACTGTGAAATTTAAGGATCAAGACGTGTCTGGTTGTTGCCAACGTTCAATATGCAATGGTCAACCTCCTTAGGCCACAATGTTTGGATTCACTGCCTCAATCATCCAAGAAATGAGTCAAGTCTGAATTTCTTGTTGAAGAACGGTCAATTTCCTAGAATATCGGAAACAGACTCATTCAACGGCTCCAGAAACTTTGCTATATAAAAAACTAGAGTTTTCAGTTGCAATGTGTGCTTTCATTAGATACTTACGAGTTATTAGAGAGAGTTGTGTCTTGTAATAAGAGAGAAGAGTTTTATGTTGTTTTGAATTAAGATAGTCTGAGCTTCATAGTTTGATTCAATATAGAGTGTTCATAGGCTTACTATACTCATCAAAGAGCTGATTTGTAAAATCTGTAAGGTGAGGAGTGAGATCCTGCTGAGTAGAACCCTTCTACTTAGAAGGCAGTGTAATTTTTTTGTTTACATATTAATGAAGAGTTTACATTGTGTATCTACTATTCGATCGACTTTATCCATTAATTGAAGAGTCAAAGTGCTTCAACGACTCACATCTTGAACACTTTGAAGTCAGTTGTCGATCCAACACATTCTTCTCCATCTATTGCAGTTCATCTTCCTCCTCATTTCCTTTCTATTGCAATTCATCTTTTCTTTCATGTTCAACAATGCATATTGGTGAAAAGGTATATTCTCTTTACAATGTTTTTCTATTTCATCTTCTTTGGCTGAACAACAAAAGGTTACAATATAACATTATTTTCTATCTATTCATTTCATACCACCCATAAATGCTTGTTCCGGCGTCGACAACTTCAACGTCTCCAACACTTATCATCAGTCTGAGGTGAAGACTAGACAAACCAATAAAGATAAATCTACAACTACGTTGCGTACAACATTGAAGGAAGATTTTAAAAACTTTTCTAAAGCCATTGAAAGTTTTACATAAATGAAGAGCGTGATTGAGCTCTTACTTCTCACAGAAACTCATTACATTGAGAATATGATCTCTTAAGTACAGCTACAAAACAGCAAACCATGTCCCACCCCTATTACTCAGAACAATGAAGTTGATACTACCCATTCTCCCCCATACTCAGACATCACAAAATTTCGTAGCATAGTAGGTAGTTTACAATACCTCTCCTTTATTAAAATAGATATATGCTTTGCTGTAAATAAAATATGTCAAAGTATGCACTCACCTCAGGAACACCATTGTACAGCGGTAAAATGGATATTTCGTTACCTCCATGGAACTCTCCATCTTAGTCTCTTCTATACGGCCACCCCACCAGGCCCTTTACACCTCTTCACCGACTCTGGCTGGGCAGAGTCCCCTGTTGACCTCCAGTCCACTTCTGGTCATCTTCTATTCTTCGGCAACCACCTTCTATCTTGGAGCTCGAAAAAGCATCCTACCATGTAACACTCCCACATTGGGAGTGGGTGGGGCTTGGCAGTGGTTCTTAAGTGCTAGTGGCTCTCCTTCCTATTGGACCGGTCTTTTGGGAGGGTTCTCCACTTGGGCCACTGCTGGGTCTCGCTACATTGGTGCTTTCATTGAGAGTACCAACGCTCGCCGGAAGGGGCGACCTGGAAAGGAGCGACCTGGGAAAGGGCTACCTAGGAAAGGGCTACCTGAGAAGCAGAGTGAAGCCACCTAGAGTGAAAGCCGCTCAGAGTGGGCAGCCAGAGTGGGCCAACGAGGGCGTTGGGACTCAAAGGGGAAGGCAATGTAACACTCCCACATTGGGAGTGGGTGGGGCTTGGCAGTGGTTCTTAAGTGCTAGTGGCTCTCCTTCCTATTGGACCGGTCTTTTGGGAGGGTTCTCCACTTGGGCCACTGCTGGGTCTCGCTACATACCATCACGAAATTGTCTACGGCGGCCGAGTGTAAGGCCATTGCTACTAGCGCCTATGAAGTAATCTGGGTCCAGCAGATCCTTGCAGAGTTAGGGTTTGCTCTTCAACACTCACCCACTCTATTTTGTGATAATTTGGGGGCGATTTTCCTCTTCAAAAACCCAGTCTTTCACTCTCGAGCTCGGCATATTGATGTGGACTATTTCTTGTAAGGGAACGCGCCGCATCTGGAAATCTCTCAATCACTCATCTTCCCACCTAAAAGTAAGTAAGTTGCAAATATTCTGACGAAGCCCCTCAGCACAAGTCGACTCTCTCTTCTACGAGCCAGCCTTCCTCTTGACCGCTCTGGGCTGGACTCGAGAGAGGATAAAAAATGATATACGGCCCACTTGGCCCTCTTATTTTATCAATCCATGTAATGACCCTTACAAATGACCTTATCCATTCAGCAAATATTATTTTTAGATATTTACCTAGTCTAGAATGATCTTACTGCTCTATCTATACTATCATTATCAGTCTTTGTAATTCAACCAATCAATATGAATACAATAAACACTTTACACCTTTATTCTGTTAGCATGCCTTGTGAAAAACAAGAGAAATGAGAAACAAAAACTGAGATACTTGTAGGAATTCTTGCTCGCTTTGAACTGAACTTCTTGTCTTGATTTTTTCCTCAAGTTATGCTTCTACTATGGTCGATGTTGACCTATGCATTGCTGTTGATTATCTCATTACAATAGACATTCTTGGATGGATTTTTTCTACTCCAAGTTAAAACCCGCTATGGCATCTTTGAACAGGTGCAAATTTCTATGAGTATATTTTGACTATTGTGCCGCTTAAACTGTTATTTTTACCATCGAATTAACATTTTTAAACCAAGACCATAGAGTCTTGAGAAAAAAAGCTTGTGCATAATTTTTTCAAAACCAAAACCAAAGAGTATTGAAGAAGAAGCTCATTCAAAAAAAAAAAATTCAAACTAAAATCAGAGAGCCTTGTGGAAAAAAGACCGAAGAGCCCACCATTTTAATAATGTGAAGGAGGATAAAAGAAAGATGAGCCTAGACATTCTTAAAGTATTAGAAGGTCGGAGCAAAATAAATCCCATCTTAGAAAAGACGAGGAGCTCTGGTTCACCGATTCTGTCTCTGGTGATAGTAATGAGACGCTATGACAAAAAGAATTTGTCTCAAACAAAAGGGCTTCGAATTTTTGGCAAAAAATAAAAATCTTAAAATAAAAATCTTTTTTTAGATGAGTTATCTATTCTTTGGTTAGCTTAAGTAAAGATTGAATTATGATATTATTCTACCCTTCTCAAAAAATGGAATGGTTCTTGTTGAAAGAACCAGTGATTTTCTTTAAAAAGATTATCATGAAGAACAAGAAGGCTTATGACGACGAAGCATTATATAAGTATTATTCAATCATGGATTTCTCTTATGGACTTCTGATTAAGGGTGAAGATTGATATAGTATCTACAACATCAAGGTATTATGGGTGTTATTTGAAATATGAATTTCTTTAAACAGATTTCTTATCTATTTATGGACTTCTAAATTCCTCTTCTTATTATTACATGTTAGGGGGGGGGGGGGTTCAAAGGTATATGTAAAGACAAGATCCAAGGATTATTTATCAAAGACATTTCCTTCTGGAGTATGTCCTCCAGAATTTTTCATATACTACATCCAGAAAGGAAGGCATAAGTGGGATTTCACAAGTGGTAAGGAGTTTAGTAGTATAAACCAAGAAAGACCCCCAATAGGACTTCGGTAGCAGCAAGACGTTTATCTTAGCTAAGTTTTTTGAAGTTCATTTTTCTTTGTAAATCTAAAGAAAATGATATTGTGGGACTAGGGGACAAGAGAAAATATGTAACTTTACCTTTTTTTATATATAAATTTCACTTTTTAGTGCTAAAAAGTAGAATTTGTGTGACTGATTTAGTTTTTTTTTTGACTGAACACATGTTCCTTTCATTCCTCCTCCACAGGGTGAATATCAAAGTTACAAGCCATAGAAATCTTTAGTGGGATATTCTCTCCCCACCACAGTTTGAAAAAACCAGAACTATTAAACATTAGAGAGATTAATAAGATAGGGAAATTGTCTTCAAACCTAACATAATAGAAGCTACTGATATTACACATGTTAACTAAGCAAAAGAGCTGACTCCAATTATCTTCAGCATGGTAGCTTATAGTCTGATCCACCATCCTTTTCAGAAAGAGATAGATCTCCTTGGAACCGATATCAATCTCCAGATTATTATAACCTTCTTCCCATGCCCATTTAATTGCAAAGACAAGACCTTGAATCTCAGCTCCCAATCTTGTGCAGGCCGGGCTCATTCTCCTATTAAACGTCATCAGAATACTTCCATCTGCCTTCCTTATCGATCCTGCTAAGGTTAGGACCACTCCCCTGTTGTTTTTGAAACCACAATTGATTTTTAAAGCATCATGCACAGGCGGAATCCAGCATATCTTAGTAAGATTAATAGGGAGACTATTATCCAGACCAACTTTGAAAGCTCTTGTAAAAGCATGGTTAGATTCTAAAAGGGCCAGCCAAGAGAGTTGGGTGTTATGTCTAACTGAATTCTTTGCATCATAAATAACCCACATGATGTTAATAACTTTTTCCAGCTTATCATTGGGCCAGTTATCAGCTTCTGAAAAGATACTATCACGGATACTATTATCATCAACTAGCTGCTTCCCAGAGAGATCAAGGATGCCTTTCCACTGATCTATGACCATGACACACTCAAAGAATGTATGAACCATGTTGTCTTTCTTAGAGCAGAAACAGCAGCGAGAGGAACCACCTACTCTTTTAGCTAAATTAGCTAAGCAAGGAACAATATTCTTCATAACTTTCCAGTGCAGTAGTTTTGCTCTAGGACTGCACTGCAAATTCTTAACTCTCTTCACTAGTCTTGCATTGCTATAGCTCGAAGAAGGATTCAGTGCAGCTGCTGCTAACTGATCTGTCTCATAAGCAGACCTCACAGTGAAGATGCCATCATTCGTGAAATGCCAAATCCAAGTGTCTTTATCTTCCTTGGAGAACACTATCTTTCGGATCTCATCAGTATCAATCTTCCAGAAATGTTGTCTGAGGAGCTCATAATCCCATTCATTTCTATCCTGCACCATAAACTGATTAGCTGTACATCTCTCATCTCCTATCTGACTGGGAGAATAAGTCCTAAACGAAAATGGTCTAGGATCCAGGATCATCACCAGAATATCTTTCCCATCTCCTACCTTTTTCCTTACACCCTTCTTGAGCAGCTCCAGAGAATTAACAATAGCTCTCCAAATAACACTATCTTTATTTCTTTTCTGAGAGTGAATGAAATCTGAATCAGGAAAGTAAATACCTTTCAACACTCTAGCCACTAGAGAGGAGGGTCTTGTCAAGATGAGCCAAGCTTGTTTAGCAAGTAGAGCTCTGTTGAAAGAATCTGCAGACCTGAAACCCACCCCACCAGAGGCTCTATCCTTGCAAACTTCTTCCCACTTAACCCAATGAATACTTCTTTTATCCAAACTCCCTCCCCACCAGAAAGATGCCAAAGAAGAATTTATCTTGTCAATAATGCCTCTTGGAAGCCGAAAGAAAGACATAGGATAAACTGGGATAGCCTGCAGAACACTAGAGATTAGAACTGCTCTACCAGCTTGAGACATGGGCTTACCCCAACTGAATATTCTCTTTCTAACCGCCTCAACGATGTAGTTAAAGATGTGGGCTTTATTCCTTCCCATTCCCGTAGGAAGACCCAAGTACTTATGGAAAGAATCAACCTCTTTAACTTCAAGAATACCACAAATTTGATCCTTAATCTGAGAGTTGAGCTTTTTACTGAAACCACCTCTGATTTCTGATTATTGATACTATGCCCAGATGAAGCAAGGAACGAAATAAGAGACTGTTTAAGGAAAATAACATTGTTAACAGTAGCCTTCCCACAAATAAGAATATCATCCGCAAACGCTAGGTGATTGATTCTAGGGCCTGAAGGAGATAGCTTTATCCCTTGGAAAGTACCGACTTCATCAGCTCTAATCAGGAAGCTGGACAACGCTTCTTGGGCTAAAATGAAGAGATAAGGGGATAGGGGATCCCCTTGTCTGATTCCTCTTGTAGGTGAGAAAAACTCCCCCGGAGTACCATTAATCAGAACAGCACACCTTGTGGAAGAAATGCAATTAAGAACAGGTATTAACCAGTGAGAAGGAAACCCCATGGACAAGAGCACATCCTTCAAAAACTTCCATTCTATTCTGTCATAAGCCTTACTCAAATCCAGCTTAAGAGCAAAGTTACCCTTTTTGATTGCTTTACTCTTTGCAAGGTTGTGAATAATTTCCCCAGATAGAATAATATTGTCTGTAATTAGTCTTCCTCTCACAAACCCCGATTGATTTGGAGAAATAATATCTGGAATAAGGTCTCTGATTCTGTTTGCCAAAACTTTAGAAACTATTTTGTAAACAAAGTTACATAAAGAAATAGGTCTAAAGTCTGCAATATTAACCGCACCTTTTACCTTTGGAATGAGAGTAATAAAGAACTGGTTCATCCGATCAGATAAGGAATTACCTTGGAGGATGGAGAGAACTGTTGAAGTTACATCCTCTCCCACCACACTCCAAAGAGATTTGAAAAAAGACCCATTAAACCCATCAGGGCCCGGGGCCTTATTGCCACTCAGTTCCTTCATAGCAGCTACCACTTCATGCGCTTCATAAGGAGAGTTGAGGATGGTGATGTGCTCTCCACAAAGTCTGCCTCTGACTGGTTCAAGAAAGGAGATATCTGTGTCTGAGTTGGAAGAAGAAAACAGATCCTGGAAGTACTGCCTAGCAATCTCATTAATGCTATTCCAATCGTATCTCATGACATTATTCTGATCCAGCAGCCCAAAGATGGTGTTTTTTTTTCTTTCTTGCAGAGGCAAGAAAATGAAAGAACCTAGTATTTCTGTCTCCTTCATTAACCCAATTGATACGAGCCCTCTGCTTCCACCAAGATTCAATTTTAAAAGAGAGAAGCTCTATCTCGACCAAGACTCTCTTCCTATTAGCAACAGCCCAAGGAGAAGCCAAAGCTTGATTCAGACTATTAAGTTCTTCTTTTTTCTTCTTCATCTTCCATCTAACCTTCCCAAGGGACCACCCTTTCCATCTCTCCAGAGCCTTGGCACAACCTAGAATCTTACTTTCCAGATTCTCCAAGTTAGAGCCCCAGACCCGTGAAACAATGTTATAACATTTCTCTTCATTTAACCAGCCTATCTCAAATCTGAAAACATGCTTCTTTCTCATTTGGTAACCAAAGAGATGAACAAGAAGAGGCCTATGATCAGATCTATCCCACTGCAAATGCTCAACAACAAGCTTTGGAAAAAGCAACATGGCCTTATCACAAAGGAGAACTTTGTCCAACCTGCTAATAGACTGAAAGCCATCCGATTGACAATTAGTAAACGTTCCAGGTTCTCCAAAAAAACCTGCATCTGTCAGGTGGCACTCAACCACAACATCTCTGAATTCTTTCATGCAATTATCATTCCTATCCCTTCCTCCAGTTTTTTCGGAGTTCCACATAATCTGATTAAAGTCTCCAGCCACAATCCAAGCCTTAACAGCATGATTTTTTAGAACTTTAAGAAGCTTCCACGAGAGATATTTTCTCTGCCACTCAGGCCAACCATAGAACCCTGTAAAAAGAAAGACTATCCCACCTGGTAAACCCACCTCTGCTGAAATATGATGAGACGAGCTAGTAACAATACTAACTTTGAATTCTTCCTTCCATAAGAGAGCTAACCCACCACTTCTACCATCACTTGGACTGATAATGGACAAATACCCCTTGAAACTTTTATTAATAAAGGACATTTCTTCTACTGACCTATGCGTTTCCATGAGGAAAACCACATCTGGTGCCTTGGATCTCAGCAGATCCCGCACCCATATAACTGCCCGAGGCCGGCCTAACCCCCGGCAGTTATAACTTAGACAAGTCATTCTTCATGGCAGCCTTGCTTCTTAGCAAGGTCTGCCTGAGACTGAATCCGAGCTTCATCTTGAGAGTCCTTGGACAAGGCTTCATTAATTGGTGTCGTGACCACTGGAGACTTGAGAATCCCACTCTTCTTCTTATTGCTTTTAATAAAATACTTCTTATCTTTCTTCCCCACTTTGAAATCAATACCCTTCCCCTCCCGCTGCAGGAAGTTGTTAACTACCAACCTCTTGTCCTTACCTTTTGTACTAGCAAGAAGTTTATTTCCTTTGGAAGCTGCCTCTCTCATAATTTCATTAATCGACATCTCAATCTCCTCCTGCGAGCTAGAACAGACCTTGGCTTTTTTATTCTGCGCTGAAAAATACTCCAAGGCCGAAGCCCAGTCAAAAGTTTGATTAAATTCCCTCTTGTTAACCACCTCATCTTGTACTGGAATGTGCTCGAACCCATGAGGGATAACCGGACTACTAAGCTCCTGCACCTGAATCTGTAGCCTACCCGCAGAAGGACCAAAGAATCCTTCAGGCCTGCGTTTGCTACTGTTGTTGACATCCATATCGTGGACATGTGCAGTCTCCAACTGATCTAGCCCCACAGAATTCTCAGACTCAAGAAGTTTTCCTTTACCCAACTGAACTTTTTCTATCTCCGCACGATGATCTTCTCTGGTCGCTATAGAGTCTTCAGCCTCTAAATCCGCACCCCCAGCCAAAACCGACATGATTTTTGATTTACCTTTCACTCCATCAACCTGAATCTCTAGAAACTTAACACCTTCAGTAGTATCAGCTTTCTTCAGTAGATTGACATTCTTATTCAACTAGAAGTCTTCCGAGAGAGCCGCAATAGACCCTGCATACTCCGATCTCAGCCAAGAACCATACCTCTCAATATCATCAGTCTTTTCTTTTTTCATCTGACATTCCACTAGCATATGATCAACTCTCCCACATCTAAAGCAGAAATGAGGTAGATTCTCATAAGAAAGTCTACAGATTCTGTCTTTAACTCCATCATTAATGATCAAAACTCTGCATAGCGGGTCTGATATATCAATCTCCACTCCGACTCTAAGAATTTTAGTCGACAGTGGGTTGATTTTCTCAGCACAACTTACAAATACTCCTATCTTATTTCCTAGGAAAACTGCTGAATCTTTGTTAAAAAACATCATGGGCAGATTGTGAATCCCCACCCAGATTCTGATCTTTCTCGGTACCAGTTCATCAATATGTTTAGTCGGGTCTAAAAACATGACGAGAAGCAGCCGGTTATGGAAATGCCATGGCCCATTAGCAACAACGTGATTAAGATCACTCACAGCAGCAAACCAGAAGGTAAATCTATTAGGCCCGACTTCATTAACTCTTATGGGCGCCTTGGGTTTCCAGAGATGAACAATAAATTTGTAAAGCAGTTTTGCAAGATCCTACTAGGATGCCAAACTTTACCTAGCAGAGCTTTAGCTATATCCCAGTTACCAGCCTACTGATGAGGCATATCTCCTTCAACCTTCTCAAGCTCAGCTGGATGAATATTCAGATCAGACCACTTCGATAGCATGTTGTCCATAATCTTCTCCTCAGCGTTCACAGGTAGAAGAAAAAAGAGGAACAACCAGACGCCGCTTCTTTCTATTTTTTCGTCGAAATACTTCTCCTCTTTTAACCGATGCCGGCACTTTTTCTTTACAGAGCGAGTAACCCAGAAAATCCAGCAAACAAAGACCAGGAGAAGATGGTCCGCAGTGTAACACTTCCAGACAATCCAGCGCCTAAGATCTCGAGCTAGTAGGTAATCAAAGGAGAACTCCTCTGGAAAATAGCCATAATAACTGCTCTTGGACTTCTCATACGATTGAAGCACGTATGAAGAAGTATGACGTGTCATCCCATCACCTTTAGATTAGAGATACTAATAGAGAATACTATAGCCTTACCACTCAAGCTGCATGAAGTCAAGGTAGTAGGTCGGATGTCCCTTCCCCTTTTCCATGCTTCTTTTACTGTAACCATCACTAATTCTAAAATAGAGGAGGGCGAGTGAAATCGCCTCCTAGATCGCCTTTCCAAAGAGAGCGCGATAAAAAGCTCTGCAGATAACTTTTTAACATTAGCCGTGTGACTGATTTAGTTGATATAAAACCACAGATGAAAGAATAAGAGCATCGTCGTCTCTTGGCTTCGTCTTCAGGCCTCGTCTCCACCACGGTCTTCAGGCAAGCAAGTTCACCTCAGAACGAGCCTCCCCACCTCCAGGCGATTACCATTGTCCTCGGATGGATGTTTTTGGTGATAGCCTTATATAGTCTCTAGAAGAACGACCCCGGATGGGGAATTCCAGACTGCAGGCATACTACAGTAAGCAAAAGGAAAGAATAAAGATATCGTATTGACAGTGAATGTGCGCCGAATTGGCTGAACCACTATAAACCAGTTGTCAATCTTACCAACAATAATTTTTTTTATATTTATTAAAATATTTTATCATTTAGAAGTACTTTTTATTTGAATTATTGATATGATTTAAACTAGAATAACATTCTAAGTTTGTACGAAAACAGCTAAGAAAAACTTGCATTTAAATTGGACGCTATACATCAAAGCGCTAAAAACTAGATTAGGAATTTAGTTTATAAAATTTGAAGATAAAAAAAAGAGAGGATAAGATCAATCTTTTTCTATAAGAAATTTCAAATGTTAAACTAGATGCAGTAGATTCAAAATTGGGCCTAAAACTTGGTCTTAGATTAAGTAATGGAGTGTAATTTATTTAACCCAAAACTCTACTTATATACGCAAATTCGTTAGTACGGCTGGTCCTTGCTTAATATAGTGTGGTCATGTGTGACTGTCCCAGTTAGCTGTTGATTGGATTATTTTGCTGATTGGATTGTCTTTTTATCATATTCACTTAAAATTGTTGTAACTGTTAATATATAAGTCCAAAATGAAAAAAAAATTATATCATTGTTCATCTAAATTCAAGCTCTTCAAAACAAGACCAGAGATGGATATGTTTTGATAACTTTGAAAAAAACCTATTTGTACATGTGTATGATGATACACTAAAATGATAATATGATTCATTAATTTTTATATTATGATTGATGAAAATTGATATTATGATTCATTAACTAATACGTGGTGAGTTAGATTACAAATTTTGAAACCGATAAAAAATTATTACTGTTTTGTAGTGTATTATTATTGGTGTATGATATTTTTTAAACACGATGTGGTGAATCATGTATTTTTCTTATGTACCAATTATTATTTTGTGTTGAATTATTTTTTAAAAATTTCTTCTTATATGTATACGATGATACACTAAAATCATAATATGATTCATAAATTTTGATATTATGATTCATTAAAGTTGATATTATGATTCATTAACTAATAAGTAGTGAATTAGATAACAAACTTCAGAACCGATAAAAATCATTATTGTTTTGTAGTGTATTATTATTGTTGTAGTGTATTTTAAACTTAAACACGATGTGGTGAATCATGTATTTTTCTTACGTGCCAAACAATTTTTTGTGTTATATTATTGTTTAAATTTTGTATTTTTATATTTTACTGATGATACACTAAAATGTTGTTATAATTTATTGAAATTGGTAATATGATTCATTAACTAATAAGTGGTGAATTAGATAACAAACTTCGGAACAAATACTGAATCATTATTATTTTGTGTTGTATTATTAATGTTATATGGTGTATTTTAAATTGTATGTGGTGAGTCATAAATGTCATTGAGATATGTTGATATGTACATGTAATTAACATAAATTTTTAAACTTCTCAAAACATATTCATGTCTGGTCTTGTTTTGAAGAGCTTGAATTTAGATAAACAATTGTACAATTTTTTTTAAATTTTGGACTTATACTTTAATAGATATAATAATTTAAAGTTAATATATCAAAAAGGAATCCAGTCAATAACTGACTGTCCAGTAACTCATCCACACAATGCTAGACGCGGCGGCTTGCACTATCTCCGGTCTAACTTATATAAGCATGTTTTACCTTTTGTCATCAACCACTAATTAGTTACATCCGTGTATAATAATCTACTGTAGTCGTATATGTGGTGAGGCAATTTCTTACCTACATCTGCTTGTAGCTATCTTAGCTACATATGAGGTAAGTTTTGTAATTTTGAAAAATTGTGAGTGGTATGAGAGGGACAAAAATGGAAAACCAAAAAAAAAAGAAACGGTGCGAAATGAAAAAAAAAAATGAACAGCGGCGAATGTATGAGTATGACATTTGTTTTTTTTTTAATTTTTTTTCTTTCTTCATCACAAAAACTTTCAATTGTTGTAACTTTTAATATATAAGTCCAAATTGAAAAAAAATTATATCATTGTTCACCTAAATTCAAGCTCTTCAAAACAAGACCAGGGATATGTTTTGACAAATTTTTTAAAAATTATTTTTACATATATGATGATATTTTAATGTGAGAATGTATGTACATATTTTATTGTGAGAATGTACATATTTTAATGTGACGATGTACATGTTCAAATGTGAGAATGTACATGTTCTTTAATGAACATGTGTACATGTTTGTATGACCATCTGTATATGTTTGTATGACCGTCTGTACATGTTTGTATGACCGCCTGTACAAGTGTTTTTCTTTATATGTACATGTTTTCATCTAAGAATGTACATATTTAATGATTCGTATAGGTTTATATGACTATCTATATGATTTTAATGCGAATGTACATGTTTTTACGTGAGGATGTACATGTTTTAGTGAACATTTATACATGTTTGTATGACCATCTGTACAAGTTTTCTTTTACGTTCTGTGCTCCATACGTGTAAAAATATTTTTTTTAAGTTGTCAAAACATATCCATAACTGATCTTGTTTTGAAGAGCTTGAATTTAGGTGAACAATGATATAATTTTTTTGCATTTTGAACTTATATATTTAAAGTTACAATAATTTAAATTTTGTGTTATGATAAATATATAGGAAAAAAAATTAAAAAAAATTAAAAAAACAAGGGGCGGGTGCTGGGGGTGCGAGAACGAGAAAAAAAAAAGAAGTGGGCGCCTAGGGATGTAGCCATCGTAGGCTACATACACCTGTAGCCAAGGCCAGTTGATGTGGTGATATGAATGAGACTGAGCGAAAATGAAAATAGTCATGGAAAGGAAAATTGAGAATAATTTGTTGTATTGGTAATTGGTTATATTAAGGAATGAAATAAGTTGTTTCATCTATATTACGATGTTTTTTTTAGAATTAGATAAAAAAAAAAAGTAAGAAATCATATCATCGTCTTTTAACAAGTTGTTTAATCACCTTTCCATTCATTTTTTCACCCCATCAAAACATAGCTAAACTTAAAGAGAATTGAAGAAAGAGTCATACCTGATAACAAAAAGTCACTCGGCTAAGGGACTAACGAAACAAAGTTAATTGTAAAACTTCATAAAAAGCCCTCTTGTGAAAAGGAAAAGTCTCTTGCTTTGGTGTTGTTCTCTCTTCGGCGAGAGGAATGAGCCTTTCCTTCTCTTTCTAAGCAAGAGATTTTTCCTTTACTTCTCTATACCCTACTGGTGTGCCTCTTTGTCTTTAGACTTTCGTGGTTTTCCGTAGGTTTAGTGGTTGTCTTTAGATGGGCTCGTTCCTAGATGTTTTCTGGGCTACAAGGGTCGGATAATCCCAATGTTCCTTCTTTTATAGTTGGTAGTGACTTCATTTACTGTCTTTTGAGCTTTCACTCTATTCCATATATTGCATGATATCCATCTCGGTTACAGTGTTATTCTCCTCTCTTGTTTTATAGGTGTTAAGGAAAATCCCGGTGTTTGTCCTTACTAGATCTTTTTTATTCTTCTTTCTCCTAACACATCTGGGTTTTAGGTATTCTGTTTCATCTAGGTTTTTCAATACCTTGGTGGAACTCCATTGTGGGATTGACTTTGATGTCCATCTTAAAGACTTTTGAGGTTGATGGCGTCTTGCTTTCCAATGATTGTTGTATATTGGGAAAGGTATATTCAAAGCATCAATCACAGGTCGACACTCTTGTGAATACTCTAGGTTAAATGTGGAGTGGTATGGAAATTTTTGGGGTTCGAAAGGTTGACGCCAATCTCTTTGTGGCTGATTTTGAGGAGAAGAGGTGTTGCATGTGGTTCTTTCCAGGGGGCCATGGAGTGAGTGGCTCCCTTTTTTGGGGTGAAACAAATGATTCTAGATAAACCCTTTGAGAATGTTTGTCAATGGGTTCCTTTATGGGCCCGGGTTTATGATGTGCCGATGAACTTTTGTATTTCTGAGTTAGAAGCAAGATTAGGGCAATTTGCTAGGTTTATGAAGGGTTAGCGAATCAAAGTTCTCGTAAATGTCCTAAACCCTGTTATGCGATGCCTTCCGATCTCTCTGGATGGTAAGGACACGGTATTTCAGATTTTTTATGATAAAATGCCTCTTATCTGCTTTCAGTGTGGTTTGTTCTTGCATGCAACTGAAGACTCCCCTTGTAAATATTGGTTATGAAAACAGTGAGATACCTTATGGTAGGTGGCTAAGCTTTGATGTTCTTCTAGATAAATTGACGTTTAAGGTTATAATGTTAGACTAGAGTTTTGGTTTGTCATCTGTGGGATGTTTTCAGATTTATGGGGGAATGCATAATCCCATGTAAATGTAAGAATAAATTTGGAGTTGTTCAGGTTCAATATGTGATATCCTCTAGCTTTTACACCGAGTATCCTTGGGGTTCGGATGTGTGTCTACTGATCAGCTGAAACCATCTAATGCTCTAAGAAAACACAAGCTAGATGATCTCCTTATGCATGCCTCAGGAGAGGAGCTCTGGGATCTAAAAGTGGACGAGGCAAATCGTAAGGGCAAAATAGGTCATATCCTTCCTGATGATACTCTGGCTGGTGTATAAGTTGGGAACGGTGTCACATCTAAACTTCATTGAACAACGGCTCTGAGAGCAACTCAGAGTCGCTGGAGCCAATAATTTATAGGATTTCTAATTGCATGGGGATGGGCGCAGCCCATGTAATTATGAAGTTTTGGCAACAACCTCTTCCGACAGTGCCTATATCATCTATTCAGTTGAAAGGTGATATAAAGGTTTAGGGAATGGTGTATTGCAAAGTTATGATGGGGTGTTGGATTTCGGTACTTACAGATGCTTTGTACCACCGAGGATGTTTACTTATTAAGGGTTTCTTGTTGGTTTGATTGGGGAAAGTGTCATGTATGTTGGAGTTGGTTGGGTGTTCCTTTGCTCAAGGTGTGTGGTTAGCAGTATGTGTGTAAATGTATATTTACTAAAGGTTTTTGATGTGGCAAAATCACCAGAATATTATCTCAACAACCAAGCACGGGCTTTCCTATATTATCTCAACAACCTCTACAGCCAGCCTTTAGAAGATCTTAACAGAATATTTACTCAATATTCAGAAGGAATAAAATCAGAGGCACCAACATTATACTAGGAAACAGTTTAGAGATATTTTAGGATCTTTTAGTTTGTATTTATATTAGTTTTAGATAAAGATTTTTGTAGATATTTAGGAGGTTGTTATCTGCCTCCAAGTAGTATAAATGTACAGCAAAACATCAGAAAAGGTAGAGCTTCTACCGTAAAAAGATAGTATTTGAGAGAGAAGAAAGTTGTTGATAGTAATCAACGTTTTGTCTAGAATTAGACGTGAGAGTGATTGTTCAAAGTGTTGAACAGATCAGGCGAGGAGTTTTCAAGTTATCAATAATAAGATTGGTAGCGGAGTTTTTCTTCTAAACACTTTCTATCTCATTCTTCGTTTCTGCTCTCTGTCAGTCTCGTACTGAGGCTTCTAATTTTATACATTACGAACTTACAAGTGGTATCAGTGAGGTTTACCCAATATAGAGGTTAACACTTCTGGGTAGATCGTGAATGATGAGTTCGTATTATGTAAAAGCACCAAGGTTGACGAAATTCAATTATCCCAAGTGGTGCGAACATATGGAAGCTTGGTTGATGTCCGTAGATTACAAGGTTTGGAAGGTGGTGATGCAAGGTGATTACAAACCTACTGTCGTTGTTGAAGGTGAGAGACAGACCAAACCCGAGGATCAATGGACAAAGTCGATGAAAATCTCTTATGCAAAAATAAACAAGCTCTTCGCATTCTTGTCTCCTCCTTATCCGACGAAGATCAAGGAAGGGTCTTGGGTATAAGAACGGCAAAAGGAGTATGGGATTTTCTGAAGATTGCTTATCAAGGAACAAAATCAATCCGCAAAGCTAAGGAGAAACAGTTTCAACGAGAGTTTAACAACTTCAAGATGTTAGAGGGCGCGAGTCTAGCACTGACGGTGGAAAGGTTCAATCAAGTGCTTATGGAACTCAAAATGGTTGGGGTAACTCTTTCTAATAAGACTATTAATGATAGATTTCTTGAATCACTAATTAAGGATTGGCTTAACTATACCTCACTTCTTGAGAAAATGAAAGAATTATCATCTATGTCGTTTGAAGAATTGTGTTCAGATTTGATAGTTCATGAAATCAAGATGAATGAACAAAATGTAGTGGTGCACAAGGATCTCACACTCATGGCAAAACAATCTGTCGAAACACTAGACTGGGACTATGATGATGACATGGAGAATGAGATAACTATGCTAGCACAAGGACTAAAGCGCATTCTTAGTCGAAAAGGTTATCAAGGTGGAAAGTCTAGACGTGAGTATTATACCAGCAAGTATGAATGTTTTCGATGTCACAAAACATGACATTTGATAAAGGATTGTCCTTTACCATCGAGATCTTCACAACATCGAGGACGTGAGTCACGCATGGAAACTTCCGTGTGGGGTGAGGATGATGCTGAATCAGATGGCAAAGATAGCAATGAAGCACATTTTTGCATGACTGCAATCCATCGGTCTCATACTGACACTGCAAAATATGATGAGACTATGTGTTTGATGGCTGGAGATAAGACACTTCAATCCCTCATAAGGGATCAGGTAAGTTCTCAAAGCTTGAATGATTTTTATGATAGTTCTACTAAGTCACAAGTGTTTGATATGTTGAAAGATGCTCTTTCAAAAATTAGGGATTTGGAAGCGAAACATGAACATACCACGGAGTCTCTTATTATGATTAGTAAACTACAAGAAGAGATGGTTGTTTTAAAAGAATAAAATAAGGAGTTGGCATCTCAGTTAGTCTTAAACTCAGCTAAAGTTGTTCAGTCCACGTTTACTGCACCTGTCAGTACTAAGCTGAGTTCTATTCCTGAGTGGGCAGAAAAAGAAATTCAATCTCTCAAAGCTGGTAATGAGTGGATACGTCAGGATAATGCTGATCTGCAAAGGCAGTGTGATGCACTTTGTAGAAAATTAGACATTATGACTTTGGAAAATCCCTCTTGGTATAAAGGAAAAGCTAAACTTAATGAAATGGTAGGTCGACCAAATCAAGGACGTGCTGGTCTAGGGTTTTATGGCACTACTTCGTCAACGTCTAATGTTTAACCTCAGAAACAAAATTCACAGACTTGGGCTGATCCTACAAGATATCCTAGTGTTTCTAATTCACGAACTTCATATACTACTGCTATTAATGTTACTTCACATGTAAGGGTAGAGTGTAGTTACTGTCATATACATGGTCACCATATTCATTCATGTCATAAACTTCAACACAAGAATGCTCGATTTGCTCAGTCTAATACTGTTAAATATGCTCAGCTTTATATCAATCTTAGACGTCCCAGACAACAATGGGTCCCTAAGCGGCACTAACTGTTTTCTCTTCTCAGGATAATAAAGTTCCAAACTGGCGGGTGATGGAGTTTGGATGTTCTTGTCTTATGAAAGGAAATCGTACTCTACTAACTTTGGTTTGGTTTTTCATGTAGGATATGCCTTCTTCCTAAGGGCTTTCACAGATCGAGACTGATAAAAAAAAGGAATTCATTTCTGGTTCTGCCTCAAATTGATCAATTCAAGCCTGGTGTCTTAGTTCTTCTAAGAGGCAATCACATATTGCACTCTCCTACATTGAAGTGGTATATATTGTTGCAACTGCTTGATGCGCCCACATTCTCTACCTTCAATATCAATTGGCTGACTATGGTGTTCCTTAGTCTTCTGTGCCAATCTACTACGATACTCTCTTCAGTATTGCACTGACGAAGGATTCAGTTCAACATTCCATGATTACACATATTGAGATTCATTATCTCTTTTCTCAAAATCGAGTTGGCAAGCATATTGTGGATCTTCCTTATTGTTCCACTGATCAACAATTGGCAAACATTTTCACCAAAGTTCTTCCACGCGAAACATTATCCTCCTTCAGTCTTGCACTGTGGATGCTCTATGTTGACAAAGGTGTATTCTTTTTATTTATCGTATTGACTTCTATTGTATGCATCAGACTTGGTACTTTAGAGTGAGTGAAGCGTGACGTATATTTTATTAATTCATTTAACTCCATAATAAAGTGAGGATTACTTTTCTTTCCGTGGCATTTCTTGATTATTAATTTGGCTGATCTGGATCAAATTCTAAGTTGGAACATTGAACATCTGGTGGCACTATCCATCTATTACCACCACTTAAATTTCCAGTTTTCTCTACCTGGCCAACTATTCCCTCAGCATAGAACCCACTTTCGCTGGTCACTTTACACTCACCATTTTCTCTACAAGTTTTCCGTACCATTTTGCCAGTTTCTTTGATGCACACATTTTTTACCTCACCAATGGCTTTCATACTGGTATTTTTGCTAGTTTTTTCTTCCTATCCCATAAAGGATTCTCGAATAGTAACATAAAAAAGGGGGTGATTCGCTTCTGGTTGTACAAGCATCATCCAACATCAGATGCTAGATTTGCTTCAGCACAAGGCTGAACAACCCGGTCCAAGACTAGACTGAGGTTTAGTGGGAAGAAATAAAGGAATTATGCAACACCCTACAAACGGAGATTTGTATCAGTCTTGCCCAATTATGATGTACCATATGCTGCACAAGATTACACAAATAATTGTTCATGTTGTACCTCTGGATGTTGTCATGTCTACGCCTCTGGATCATAAGCAAGATTGGATCCACAACTCTCTCCAAGATGGGTCTTGGACTGAACGATGATCAGTGTATTGTTAAACAACCACTAAAGCCTTTGGGTGTGTATTCACAACCTTCAGAGCTTCTGGCCTGTCTACCTCAGCAGATGAAGAAATTTGAAGAAGCTATTCTTGAAGTATGTGTTGATCTTTTACCTTGCTGTCTTTAATTTCGATAGCCAGCTTTCTAGTCAGCCTTATCCTGACCCTGCCACACCTTCAGTGCCTTTTATATGGACAACCTATCCTTATGTTCTGTGTTCCTACGCATGAATTTGTATAAAATGCCATTTTGATGATCCTGCATGCTATTTTACACTTCGTGAGATATACTTTTTAGTACCATTTTTTGATTTCACAAAAGGGGGAAATATGGTGGATAATTTGAATATGTTACTTGATTAACCAAATCTTGTTCAAGTGCTGCAAGGTTTTAACATCTTCAGGGGGAATGCATATCTTGAGGGGGAGTGCTACATTATCTCACCGTACAAAGTTTGCTCACATCAAAAAAGGGGGAAATTGTAAATGTATATTTACTAACGGGTCGTTTGGTTCATGGAATGTTAATTCTTGGAATCACATTCCTGGAATAGAATTCCGAGAATAGAATATGCCACCATTTGGTTGTTATGATAGCAATACATGGAATTTGACGGTTTCTTTGTTTGGTTGCTAGAATAATGATAGGAATAGACTCGGAATAAGTATCAAGTTACTAATAAATTATTGACAATTAACACATTATTATTAGTTGTATGTTCAACTTTTAATTATATAAATTAAATTGAGAATTTGTAAAAATATTTTTGATAAATAATGATACATTTTACTTGTCATAATTATAAGAACCCAAAAAATAAGTCAATAAATTATTTTTAAAATTTCTTTTAATTTCTATTTAAATTTTCTGGATAACATTAAATTGATATTATGAATATAAATTTGTAATTATTGAGCATATAGAATGTAAAAGGAAACATTAAACATATTATATATTAGCATGTAATATGTATGTGATTAATATAAACTAGTTCGTTTACGAAGTAAACTGGATCTCAAAAGCCCATAAAAAATATTACGAAGAATTCAAATGTAGTAAATCATTCTACACAAAAAAATAATAAAAATAACAATGTAAACTTTCATACCTGATCCGTGGTACCTAAATCAAACCAAATAAATAAATACTCCCTCCGTCCTGAATTGACCGTCTTGTTTACTATTTGGACATGTCGTTTGACTTCAATTTTTAACATATAAGATAAATTAATTTTAAAAATTTAAGTTTTACATATGATTCATTACATGATAAACTATATGTTACAAATTTTAGTTTTATAAAATTATTTTATCTTATATGCTTAATATTGAAGTGGAAAAACGTGCCATAAAGCAAACAGGACGGTCAATTCAGGACGGAGGGAGTAACAAATTTATTCAAAACAAAAAGATAAAGCGTTGCCTAGAAATGAATTTGAAACAGAAGCAAAATTTGAAGAATAACAAGTTTGAGAAAAAAGTGTAGAATAAAATAGGAGATAAATAATTGGTTGCATTTATATTAGTGGAAATTTTAAAAATATTTGTATTTATAAATAATTATCACGAAGTCATGGAAGGAGGCAACTCACCTGAAATTGAAATTCCTAGCTAAAAATCAGGGAATACTATTCCCAAGATAAGACCAAAATGTGGCAGTTATCAAAATTCTTGGAATTCAAATTCCTTTAACCAAATAGTGGAATTATTTCAATTCCAAGAATTAGAATTCTATTACCTCCTACCAAACGACCCGTAAATGTTTTTGATGTGGCAAAATCACCAGAATATTATCTCAACAACCAAGCATGGGCTTTCCTATATTATCTCAACAACCTCAGCCAGCCTTTAGAAGATCTTAACAGAATATTTACTCAATATTCAGAAGGAATAAAATCAGAGGCGCCAGCATTATACTAGGAAACAGTTTAGAGATATTTTAGGATCTTTTAGTTTGTATTTATATTAGTTTTAGATAAAGATTTTTGTAGATATTTAGGGGGTTGTTATCTGCCTCCAATTAGTATAAATGTACAGCAAAAACATCAGAAAAGGTAGAGCTTCTACCGTAAAAAGATAGTATTTGAGAGAGAAGAAAGTTGTTGATAGTAATCAACGTTTTGTCTAGAATTAGACGTGAGAGTGATTGTTCAAAGTGTTGAACAGATCAGACGAGGAGTTTTCAAGTTATCAATAATAAGATTGGTAGCGGAGTTTTTCTTCTAAATACTTTCTATCTCATTCTTCGTTTTTGCTCTCTGTCAGTCTCGTACTTAGGCTTCTGATTGTATACATTACCAACTTACAATGTGTGTTGTTGGTTCTTGGGTGGGGGATTTTGATAGTTCTGTGCGAATGAGAGGAGCGGGGTTTATTCATACGAGAGTCAAGTCAGTAAACCACCCCCCTCCGGTCCGTCTTGTCTTGATATGGTTTGTTATGTTAGCATTACAGTTGGCTTTAGAATATGTAATTAGATATGGTTTTAAAATATATAGTTGTTATTACCTCTCCAAACATTTTTTTTATAAAGATAAACAAAAAAAAAATCTTGGACGAGGTCTCTCCACCTTATAATGCCTTAATAATTCTGATCGCTTTCGTGCTATAATTTTTAGACACGTACATGACTTTGCCATCGAGTCAACATCATAAAAAATATGTAGCCTTTCACTTTGACAACTATCGTTCATTTGAATAAGTTTAAGCTACATGTGAATTTTTTTTGTCTACCACTCGATTCACCTTTTGGATTACATCCGGTTCGGAGATCAGCTCTAGATGGATAGATTTCAGTCTCTTTCGAATAATTATTACAAGGATCAAACCGTGATTCTTACTATCAAGTTTAATCTCAATCACCACTGAACCAACAGCTATTGATCACTAATTTGGATCTACATAGGTTGGATTTTATTTGTCTTGATGTCCTGCGGACGTTTCAAGTCATAATATGCTCTATTTTTAACTGTGTTAGTGTTTGATAATTTTTCAACCGAGTCATAGGATATTATAATCTAATTAGTACCGTATGATAATTTTATGAAACTTGGAGGATTATATAGGTTTTTGGCTAGACCTGGTAAAATGGGTTTAATCCGTCAATCTGACCCAAAACTAACCTGTTTATAGCGGGTTGGGTTGAGTTTTTTAACCCGTTTAATAAATGGGCTGGGTTAGGATTGAGGAGCTTATGATAGGGTTGGGTTAGGGTTGGGTAGTCCAATCTGCCAACCCGTATATATATTTCTTTTCAATTATAGATGTAGTAATCTTTTATATTATTAATGAGTCATATGCAATGATAATTTTTTAAAAATATAATTCATTCATTGTTTACATCTTTTTACACTAGATATACAATTAATTATCATTGGTTACAATTAGGGGTGAGTAAATGGATGGTTATTTCGGATAACCATTTTTTTGGGTTCGATCAACGTATTTTTATAATCGTTTTACAAAAGTTCACTTATTTCGGTTAAAATAATTATTCGTAATAAAATACGGTTTACTATTTTGATAAAAGTACGGTTAAAATGGTTAACCGAATTTCTATAAAAATATTTCTATAAATTTTATTTTTTTCTTAACCGAATAATTTTATCTAAT
Organism: Limonium bicolor; assembly: GCA_023374045.1. Taxonomy (NCBI): domain Eukaryota; kingdom Viridiplantae; phylum Streptophyta; class Magnoliopsida; order Caryophyllales; family Plumbaginaceae; genus Limonium; species Limonium bicolor. Next base: position 299,000,584 of record CM041778.1, read on the forward strand.
ATTTCACTACTCATTTTGATTTTGATTATTTCAATTAATTTAAAAAGTTTAGTTATTTCGGTTATTTTAAGAAGTTCGGTTTTTGTAGGAAGTTTGATTATTTTAGTTATTTCAGAAACTTCTGTTATTGAGCAATTTATGGTTATTAGTGTAATATAAAAAATGGTTATCGGTTAAAACAGTTATCGGATAAAAACGGATATTAGTATTAAATATGGTTAATTCGGTTATAACTAAGATAACTGAACACTGTACTTTTTTCAAAACTTCGATTAACGAAGATCCGTTTTAATCGCTTGCTCACCCCTAGTTATAATTATCAATTAAGTAAGAATTTATTCTTAGTATGTATTAAGCTTTATGTGCGAACTTTTAGTATAAGTTTTTCTACACAAACAACACATGATATCATATATCTTTTTATTATAATTAATTATGTATTAACTTATAACATGTTTTTATGTCTATAAAAGATTATTTATTTTATGTATAAAGCTTAATGGTTTATCCGCGGGTAAATCCGCGGGTTGATGGGTTGGGTTATGGTTGAAATTTTGAATCCGTTTAATCAAATGAGTTGGGTTAGAATTGACACTTTTTTAGATGGGCTTGGATTGAGGCTAACCCGACCCGCCAACCCGTATTGCGAGGTTCACTTTTGGCTACTACCGTCGTAACTAATCTTAAACAAAAGAATAATATATGGCAAATACTGTTAAAGGCTTATATAGGCTTTTGGCTACTACCGTCGTACAGTGAGCATTGTACAACTATATATTTAAGTTCAAAGGTTGTTTAACTTATGTATTGATTGTTCAGAATGATGCAAAAGTTATATGTGTTAAAGTTGTTCAACTTTATATGATGGTTATTCAAATTAAATGTGAATATTATTCAAGGATATATCTTATTATCCTACAATCGGTACGAGCCGACTAATGGGGCATGAGTATGATATAGTAGAACTATTAATCTCACTTTCGTGATAATTTGATAATTATTGGATTAGCGTGTGCTTATGGTTGTTATTAGAGTATATATCAAGATGTGTAAGTTACACCGACCCGCTAAACCGGGTGAAAAACCCGCATAAAACGGGTAAAAAACGGGTGACGGGTGGAACGAGTACGGGTGCGGGTCGGGTGACGGGTGAACATTTTTCACCCATCACCCGACCCGCTCACCCACATAGATATTATAAAATTATATATATTATATGTTAAATTGTTACTTATTATTCTTTCTCCTTCATCATGATTTTTGTAACCCTACTAGTGAACAAGGAAACATTCATGCTCTGGGTGACTGTGCCATCTTTATTTACACCACTCTCGGTAATTTTACAGCCCTAGCATACTTGCTCTACGCAGTTTCTAATTATCTTCACTAAAGGTAATTGCAACCCTAACTGGCAAACATGGAACAAAGATGCTCTGTGCCTCTATTTTCTTTCTTCACTCCCGGTAATTTTGAAACCCTAACTGAAAAACAAATAACTTACATGCTCTACAAAGTTTTTCATTCTCTTTACTGAAGGTAATTTCGCAATCCTAACAGGCGAACATTGATCATACATGCTCTGCGCCTCTATTCTCTCTCTTCACTCATGGTAATTTTGCAACCATAATTGACAAACATGAAACGTACATGCTCTGTGCAATATTTCATTATTTTCCCTGAAATAAATTTCACAATCCTAACCGGCGAACATAGAACATACATGCTTTGTGTCTCTATTTTCTCTCCACTCACAGTAATTTGCAAACCTTAGTGGCGAACAAGGATAAAGAAAAACAAACGGGTAAATGGGTAAACGGGTTCACCCGCTTCACCCACGGGCGACGGGTGACGGGTGATGAGTGATACATAACGGGTGACGGGTCGGGTACGGGTGGAGCGGATGAAGTCGGGTGACGGGTGCGGGTGATGGTCCACCCGACCCAAACCCGACCCATTGCCATCCCTATGTGTAACTTGAAAACCAAAGGAGGAGGTGGGAATTGAAGTTGGCGCCATGGAATAACAAAAAAAATCAATGAGAGATGACGAAAATCGGAATCACTATGGAGGAAAACTAAGGCGCAAAATAGACAAATTCCTACAGTTGCTCGAGTTACAACTAAATGAAACCCGCGAGACAAGAGCAGTAGGTATTTCATTTAGTTGTAACTCGAGCAGGAATTGTTGGAGTTTGTCTATATTGCGCTTGTAAAACTCGTGAGACTTGTTCCAAGTAGGGTAGTTGAGTTAGTGCACGGCGAAGTAGGGAAGTAAGAGGTCCCGATCGAGTTTGAATTCTCCAAACCTCTACCTTTTCGTCTGAGTCTATCACCTTGTGTGGCTTACCTAGTTGGCGTGGTTTGCAGGCTATTACGTTACCTGTGAGTTTACTAAGAACGCACTCTAAAAATAGCGATTACGGATTCCAACATTGCTGGAATGTATCGACATTAGCTTCATCAACGTCCGCCTATTTGTTTGTTCTTTGCATCCGTCTGGCTCAAATCTCGTCCGGATGCAACACTTGATCGAACAACTTAGCAACATAATAACGTCCGCAGCATATCAAACGGTTAAGTAACATAATCCTGTTCGAATCTATGTCCGGATCCGAACACAAATTTTGCTTAGCTGGACAACATTATTTTACTGCTTTTGTTCTACCTAGTTATACATACTTTGTTATGTATCGCCGTATTTTACAACTGTTTTCCTTACGTGAATAACAAAGATCAAAACCCTATTTGTCTTTATCTTCACCATGCATGTTTACTTCAAATTTTCTCTTTCAATCAATCAAACATTGTTGAATTCTATTATGTTATTAGAGCATTCATTCAACTCGTTTCTTCTTCTAGTTGAATTTTACAATGGGAGATGATGGGAAGGGAAAACGTCCCTTAGCAGTTCGTCTTCCACATTAGATCTGTCAGATCCTATATATGCTCATGGGTTAGAACAACCAGGAGTGAGCTTGGCGCCAAAGTTCATTGGAACCTGGTTTTTAGGATAGAAGTGGGCGATGACGCTCAACCTAAAAGCCATGAACAAGTATGGATTTGTTACCAGTGATGTAAAAAATCCAGGTGTTGGGGACCCTGTACGCGTGGTTATGTGGGTTCGCTTTAATTCTTTTGTAGCTTCTTGGATAACTAGTTCGTTGGATCCAAAAATCATAGGAAATTTGATGTTTTCTGATAGTCCTAAGCAAATATGGGGCTCTCTTTGTAAAAGGTATGATCAGAACAATCTTGCCATGGTTTATGGCTTGAAGCAGACGCTCGCAGATATCAAACAAGGAGATGACACTATAATTGATTATTTTACGAAGTTGAAGAATGTCTAGGGAGATATCAAACTCGCCAGACCTCCGTTAGAGAGTAGTTGTGAGTCTCATGACATCTTGAGATAGCGAGAAGAGGAGGACAAATTGATTCAGTTTCTAATGGTTCTTGATAAAAAGTTATGTCCACATCAGAGGTCAAATTTTAGCTATGAAAGACGACGCTAGGGTAGAGAAAGCTTTCTCCATATTAATTCAAGAAGAAAATATGAGGGGTAGTATCAAAGAGAAAAACGATTCGATGTCGTTTCTTGGTGCATGCTCGAGTTCCCACACACAAGTCGAGACTTTGCGAAAGGAAAAAATATAGACATAAGAAAGCAAATTTGTTCCTTTTGTAAGAAGATGGGTCACGCTTCAAAGGAGTGTTTTCAACGTCAGAAGTGTACTCACTGTGGTAAATCGGGACACCTTGCTACAGATTGTTATCAACTTTATGGACGTGATGATGTTTTTTCTCGAAGAAAGAAAACTATAGCAGCTATGGACAACCTATAAAAGAGAATCATGCGACAGATGTGATAAGTCAATTGAGTCATGAGTTGTTGCAGTAGATTGTTGGCTTGATACAAGGTGGCAGACAAAATACTATGAAAGAAGAGAAGTCATTCTATAAAATTTCAGGTAATAGTCTGAACTTACCAGTTTCTATGGTTGCGTAACGCACGTTTTTACGTTTTGTGCTTTTTAAGCGTTTTCTTCTTTCTTTTGGTTTTACTTTCTTCACCAAAGCTCTTTAGACATCTTTAGGCATCTAAATATCATATTAGAATAATTTAATCACCATATCTAAGTCGGGGGGTAGTCATTAAGAGTGAAATCATTTGTAGATACAGCGTGCTATTTGAAATTTTTATGGACAATGGTGTTCACTTTAAAGCAGAAATCGAGAAGTTAATGAGAAAGTATGGGATTTGACATCATCACTCTTCACCCTACCGTCCCCAGGCGAACAAAGCAGATGAAGCAGCCAATAAGGCCATCAAGAAAAAAATAGGCTAAAATAGACGAAACATACCAGGACTGGTCATCTAAATTACTGTTGGCCCTATAGGGGTATAAAATGTTGGTAAAAACAGCCACAAGGGTCACCCCTTACTCATTGGTCTATAGAACTGAAGCAGTGCTACCAGTAGAGATGAATATAAAAGCTCTATGGGTCATGAACAAATTACAGATAGCCAAATATGACTGGGAAGAGCAAAGGCTAGACAATATGGCTTTCTTGGATGAGAAAAGATTGCAAGCCCTGGAACATATTCAAGCATACCAAAAGCAAATGGCATGAGTCTTCGACAAACGGGTCAAGCAACGGGGAATTCGGGAAGGTGATCTAGTTGTTAAACAAATCATAGACAACCTGCCAAGTCTAAGAGGCAAATTCAGACCCAAGTGGTCATGGTCGTATCTAGGGAAACATATTTCCTGTACGGAGCCACCAACTTGGTCCTGACAAGCACAGGAAAGGAACTCCTCAGACTAGTCAATTTGGATTAGCTTAAGAAATTGTATGCATAAGATTTTAGGACTACTTTGTTTTCTTTAGCTTGTTATTTTCATTTTGCATCAGTTTTGCATCACATGTTTAAATTTGGCTCTTATGTAGCATCATGCAAAACCTCAATAAAACAATGAAGCTTCAATATCTGGGGTTTTCTCTGCTTTAATTCTTTGTAAAGGTTCCCAACATCTTTTAATGGAATACTAAAACTTGTCTCATTTTTGAAAAGTTGAACATGCTCTAACAAAAGAAAATCACAAATCACCCAAAGCAAACTAACAAATAGTTCAAAGCATGCTATCATCAAAACTCTGTCAAAACCCCCACATCAATACTAGGGCCAATATGAGATAGGATCTTTAATTTCAAACATTTTTATAAACAGGTGAGCAAGTCTCTTTGAGTGATTTTTTAATGAAAGCACCTTAAGTGAAAAAACCATGAGTGAATGAGCATGTCATTTTTACATGACTCCAGTAAGGGCACATACAAAGTGAGATAAATAGTGTAACTCTGACTGAAGAAGATAATTTGTAGATTTACTCTTATACCTACGAAACAAGGACAAATTAATACACAACTATCAGGAATGACGAAGCACTTAGGTACACCACCACATAGCCCGAGAGCTTGTTAAACCTTAACATTAACCCCAGGATCCCCGTCGAGCCTTTAATACATAACCTCCTTTTAAATCATTACACTCCACAAAATAAGCCAGCCCGTGATGAATAACCGACCCGGTGACCAAAGAAAGCAAGGATCTCAACTCGTAATTAACGACTACACCAGTCCATAAGAAGCAATGCTGCAACAAGTACGATGAAAAGATCCGCAAACGGTCCCAAGGTGACCTAGGATCAAAAGAGCTCACATCAAAACAACTCTAAAACTCAAAGTCGGGAAACACAAGAACCTTAAAGACGAGCTAAAACAATTCAAAACAATTCTAGAGTTGGGAGACACAAGAACCCCAAAAAGGAATGAAAAGGGAAATATGAAAAGCCTCGAAAATGCAAATATCAACGAAAATGGCGAAAAGGACAACTCTAAAAGTTCAAAGTCCGAAACTCAAAAGCATGTCAACACAAGGTAGCAAGACGGCTTCACATCACCCAAACTATCCCTTCATGGTCTCATTCTCTCCCATCACACCCCATAGCCCCGTTATAAGCTTCAAAGACTTCCAATTTGATAGTTGTGTATCTAATCAAGTGAAAGTACCAGATCGAACACGTAAATACATTAAATATCAATTTCAAAGGTCTAGAAGGTATTACAGTAAGGGAGGAACAAGTGCGATCACCAAACACATCAAGTGTAGGAAGGAAAAGCACCACATGAAAACATGAGCCTTAACCCCGTGAGGATAAGAACTTTTCACACGTTTAATAGAAAAATATTACGGCCAATCGATTGTTCCGATCAATCTCCATTAACTTTAGCACATATTGCTCAAAGAAATACTGAGGGCAATTGTTCTAAGAACTGCCATGGTAGCTTAAACCCCAAAGGAACCTGAAGCCTTAAGCTCATGATAAGCTTTAAGCACATAACTTGACAAAAATCACCACTTAACCACCGACTCATCATAAGTCCTGAACATCACTCATAAACCACACCTTCCAAAGCCTCGGGCGTCATATGTCCTGAACATCACCCAAAAATCCCAACTAAAAAAACTCCAGGTTCATCATAGCCCTGACCACCATCGGTCAAAAATCCCATGCTCGTCATAAGCCCTGATTATCACCACTCTACCTCAGGCTCGTATAAGCCTTGGCCACCATCACCTTACCACCACTCAACCCAGGGATGTCAATGGATCGGGTTCAGGTCAGATGAAGCATCACCCACCTCCGTCACCCGAATATGTCATTCATCATCCGACAATCTGTCACTCATTTATTCTTCATCCGCGGTGATTCGGGTGGATTGGGTGATAATCAGGTGAACCTTTTTGTATATCATAATCAATAAATATTTTGGTATGATGATGAATATAAATTTTTTTTGTAATACTAAAGGTAAAATTTCCTGTATTTTAAGAAACTTCCCTCCAACATAATAAAAATATTCCACTAATATGAATAATACAATAAACACACAGAGTATCATGTTGTGCGTTGTATGAGAAAATAAAAATGGACCATAAAGTATAAGTCTACAACTATCATTTTTAGTTTTTTTATTCTTTAGGTATTTTTGGTTAATTGAAATAAGACAAGGTGTAACTACAAGCCAATGACGGGTTGGGTGATAAACGAATGACGGATCGGGTGACTGATGAAAAAATTTCATCTATCGCCCGACCCAACCCGTCATTCGATCATTCGTCACCCGATCCGTCATCCGTTTATCTCGGGTTTTCATCCGTTTGTTTAAATCGGGTGAATTGGGTTAGTGGGTATCTGTTTAAAAATGTCATCTTTAGGTTCATCATAAGCCCTGACTACCACCACGCTACCTCAGGCTCGTCATAAGCCCTAACTACCATCACCCTCAACCCTGGCTCGTCATAAGCCTTGAATACCATCACTTAAAAAAACCTTAAGCCCGTCATAAGCCTTAGCACCACACACCATCCCGAGAGAGCATGTTCATCTTTTCAAGACAATACACAAGTTCTCAATCACTGCCTCGATTAGTACAATCACATTTTTAACATTTTGGAATAACTTCTGGTCCCTAGATGGATTTCATTACATTTGGAATAGGTTCGGTCCCTAGATTCACCTGATTTCATTGCATTTTTCATGTTTTGGAATAGGTTCCGGTCCCTAGATGCATCTAGGTCATATTTTTCTTTTGCACCACATCCTCACGCATCGCATCATTAAACACATTGCATCATCAAACTGTATCATTATATCATTTTCACAGTTGCCGACGCCTCGTTAAGTCTGGCCAAGTTGATGAGGTGATGGAAATAAATCCTCCTTTTTTATGTCAACTTGTTTAGGTATTAACAAATAGTGCGCAAAGGAAATAAGTCCCCTTCGTTATACCAGTAGTTATCTTGCACCCCATATGGTGGGCAAAGGTAATAAGACCCCATCGAATACCAACCATGAGCATTTTGGAATGGGTTTCAGTCCCCAGATGCATCTGAGTTTTTTTCTTTTCGGACGGGTTTCGGTCTCTAAAAGCATCCAAGTAATCCTTTTTGCATGGACGGGTTTCAGTCCCTTGAAGCATTCGAGTCATCACTTCTGCATGGATGGGTTTTGGTCCCCAACAGCATCCGAGTCATCATTTTTACATGGACGGGTTTTGGTCCCTAGAAGCATACGAGTCATCCTTTTTGCATTGATGGTGTAGGTCCCCAGAAGCATCCAAATCACATCACATTTCTTTAAGGACAAGTTCAAGTTCAAGCCCCTAGAAGTGCTTGGGGAACATCAACTTTCTTCACGTTTAGGTGTTCGACACCTCCAAATAGCCCGAAAACTTCCCGAACCTCCTCTCAGGTAGCCGGCGTCTTAAAATAGCTTGGCACAACTAAGTGATTTTTGGCAAAAGTTCAAGACAAAGAACATAAGCTTCAAGGTCGGGATGTCACTCAAGCATCAACTATCTTTTCATCTCCATTACAAAACCAAGCTGACGTGCACACAATAGAGGCATGGAAGACTCCACTATAGCTCTTGAAAACCTCAAGGCGAGGCAATGTACGGGGTAAACCTAACGGCAAGTGTACAGGTCCATTTTAACAAGTTTTCCTAAAAGTGTCCCTCTAGGTTATTGAACTAACGGAGGCGGTGTCTGGTTTGAGTTTTTATCTAAAATCTAACTAATAAACTATAAAATCCAAATAACAGGAAAATTTGGGGGTTTGTTTGATGATCTGAAAGCTAAATTATAGAAAACAATAAAAAGATGATCTTCTTAACAATTATAAATAAGGAATCTTGGTTTACTACTTCCCCTTAGCTCTCAAATTTCCCTTCCTAAGCGTTTTCCTAATTATAGATTGCAACCTCAGATCTAAAAAATATACTCCCGGTCTCTCGCAAATTAGATTTTTATTAGTAATTACTAAACCCTAACTCTCGTTACGAATTTACTAATTAGCTAATAGCATTCAAATCTCATCTGGTTTGTAGTCAGCTAATACCGAGGAATTTCCAAGTTTCACTGGTAGTATTCCTATTGTCTATTGAATGTCGCAGTTCTCACTTGTAAGCAATCAAACCAGATAAACTCAAGCAATTATAAATCATAAGAGAATTCAGTAATTTAACAAGGAATTAAACTACAATCTGCATAGAATTAAACTTTAACACATCAGAAAAAGAAAAATCATAAACTAGGGTTCCATAATAAACCAGAACTCGACTAACTACTCTGACATTGCAAGAACGGAAATAACAATAAGAGAAAGAGAAAATTCCATCTAATCTGTGTCACGGAACTGATGATGAGGTACGATCCTACTCCGTTGTTCTCTAATCTCCTGTCAAACTGCTGCTGTCTCCAATCTCCTTCTGATGACTGACGGTTAGGGATTTGGATTTTTTGCTCCCGTATGAAGATGATTTAATCGATTTCTTCTATTTCAATTATATACCATGCCCTTTTCTTAGTGAAATGTTGTGGCGCTGGTATATCTACTTAGTCCAGATTTCCGTCCGAGTTACATACCCAGAAAACACACACAATTTAGTCCGCGTGACAGAAGTCAGCCCGGTCCGGATTTTTTCCGGGGATGCAAACCCAAACTAGGTGCTAAAATAGGCAGAAGGTTTCGTTCTTGTGTGGTCCGGGTGTGTTTACCTGGACACATACCCGTACCACACCTAAAACTTGACAGAAGTGTTATCTCGGGGATGGTCTGGGTCTGTAAGTCCTGACAAAGACCCGAACCGACTCTAAAATGCACTAAAACACCGTTTTGACTCCCGTTCGGTCCCGTCATGATCGTTAAGCTCTTAACACGCATTCCTAAACCTTCTCTTATACGTATTTAACTTGTATTAGCATAAAACCACAAGTGAGGGATAATATTAACATTTAACATAATTAAGAAATTAAGTGGGGAAACTTATAACATTAAACCTTATATAAATAACAATAAAGCATATAAACATAGCCACATTCCTCACTTATCAGGCAACAATGAAGTCACATGCTCTGATATGGCTAATTCCACATCCCCTCGCCCGATGCATCCTCTGCCAGATGAAATGCAACTCCGATAATCTATTTCCACCTCTATAGCCAGATACAAGTAACAAAGGAGCCGGGTAGCAGGGCGAAGGACAGACGATCACCTTTAGATAGGCTACCTCGACCTCTCCTTCTCCAACCTAACCGGCTCAGAAATCATCAATGCTGATGGCACAGGCTGGTCCAACAAGACAAGAGCAGAGAGAGGATACACCTCAACGACCTGGAAAGAATACCGACGACCCAAGAAAAAGGACTCGATCTTTTAAGGATTGAATGCCCTTCCAGACTAGTGGCAGCCCTCATTCCGATGGCATTTTAAGATCGAATTCTCTTTCAACTTCATTTACATCGTCAACACCATGACAATCGACAACTCTCTCGCCACCTCCAGGATCACCAGCAACGCGACAACCGATCCAACAACATCAAACTAACCAGTGCCCTACCACCTTACACCCGCCCTCTCAGATTAATGACAACCTCAGCAAATTCGGACAACATAGCCATTTGTAGCAAAACACGACAGATAGGAGCAAGAACATACAACCTGAAGGCAAGAAATTAAGGTGCAAGGATCTTCTTTACACCCAACTGTATTTATAGCCAAGAGAACTCAACGGTCTCCCGCACAATTTCTGCAACCGTCCCATATGACCCTCAAGTGCTCCAATAGAAATGGGCCATGTAGCTCACTTCACATAATCACCACAACGCAAAGCAGCTACTGGATAGCATCGATAATACACCCTCAGTTATCAACCAGACATTGCCTCGCACCAATCTCATCGCTTGATGCCCAGTTTTCCCAAGTAAGCCCACATCAAAAAACATGGCACCCCTTCACCTCACTCACTACCACAAAGGCAAAACATCTTAAAAGTTCAATTTCCTGCCCAAAATCCCTGAAAGTCGAAATTATGAGACTAGTGGATACATGGAACCTCCTGGGTACGACTTCTCTTCCCTTTCCCTTGTTTTAAAATTTTCTTTTTAAAAACAAAAGTCGAACAAGTTAAGTCCCGCCCCCCTCGTGAAACTCCAAAAAGCAAGAATGGGAGACTAGTTTTGGTACGATATAATTAGTCATATCTTAACCATATTGGTAAGAGCACTAATTATGTTTCCTTCTTATGATCGCATGTACTCGGGTGACAAACCAACGCTCGGGGCATAAGAACCTCAGTCCGGGATGGCCTCGGTTAGCAGACAATGAATATACGAAGCCGGCCTCACCCTACCTCAAAGCCGGGCAAAGGCAGTCGGGCATTGCCAACAGAAACCTCGATCGAATCCCCTCACCACAGAGGAACACCAATGACTCGGTACACCCCTCTGACAACCTGTCCAATCAGTTTCATCGTCACAACGTATCATTACCGCTTTAGACACCCATGGTTACCAACTCACACACATCTCACAACATAACATAACATTAGTACCCCAAGAAAACATGGTCCTTTCCGCAATTAAGAATGGGCGGCCGAAACAGAGCAAGGAAGCTTCGCCCCTGACAGTGACCTATCCTTGGTGACCGGTAAACGGTAAGTCAGATGGACTCACCAGCTCTCTTACCCCCTTCCTTATAAATAATGTCACATTTATTAGGGGTGACGGAGGAGATAAAAGACAACTTTCGAAATCCGCTCTACCCCTCACTTGTAATCGCTTGATTCTTTCTCTATTCAGAACCTTTGTCCAACCACCAGTGGATTAGGTCATTCAAGACCAAACCACGTAAATCATGGTTTTTTCTTCATTTCTCACTATTATACTCGATCTACCATCTTAATTACAGAATGAAGTAAACTTGACTCAAGTCCACTGGCTAAACTCTAGCCAGTATATTACTAGCATTTTACACCTTTCTCTTGTACTTGTGACGTGGTTTCTATTCATACCACATTTTGTTTATAGAAACTCCAATTGCGAGCAAAACTTGTGGCATTGGACTCAGCCTTCCTTCCTTTACAACTTACTCATTATTGTGCCTCTTCAGACAACAATAGGGAGTAGAAACTAGAGGAGACAACAGTAGGATGTTTCTTCTTAACATATATAGGAGCATTCAACCTGTTACAAATCCAGCAATAATTTTGTCCTCCTCTAAGATGCACCTTATGAACCTTAGTCGAGTATCCACATTTACAACACTTACCTCCCAATTAGGGAGATCACTGATTGCGACTCATTGCTTTTACTCCACCCGTTCAACAATAACTGTCATTTTAGAAACTTGCACACTTATTAAGAAAAGTAAGACAATGACGCATGTGCCCCTACTTTTTACTTTTTTATTTAGATAATAATTACTTTTATATTGAATAGTAGGGGTAAAAGTAGAAAGAAGTATGTCAAAAAACTAGAATGACAGATTTTTTAAACAAGAATCACATCCTAAAACGACAGTTATTAATTAACGGAGGGAGTACTAAATAAGCACTGACATAATAGTCATTTCTGTGTTCTAGATATCCTTTGTTTGCCTTACAAGTTAATTTCGGAGTCGCCGAGTCCCATCAATCTAATCTTATGTATCCCAAGACAGTACGTATTGCACACAAGGAGTAATATACGCTTGTTGAGAATACAAACAATTAATGATGTAAGAGAACGGACAAAAGGGCAAAACATGGGGATCGTGTCATTTTTAAACCACTGATCGATTTCATTTCCACTAGTTGAGAAACAGATGCGCTCAAGGCTGCTCTGATACAAAAGTTGTTGTCGATGAAGAACCAAAATATTTTGTTTGAGATAAAAATCGTCAGTTGGGAAAACAAATGGAAACTCTAGTAAGAAAGATAGATTATCTACTCATAGTTGGAGGAATGATTGAGAAAATTTTATTATTACTATGTTTTTGTGCACAAGAAATAACCGAGTAATTAATATACTGTCTCAACGCTGGTTAATTGAGATCGAATTCGAACAACGCAATTTTTTATACAGGTAGATGTAGCAACCTGGACATATGGGAAAGCAGCAGGTCGACGCCGCGGGACGCTCGCACCTGACAGCGTACGGTCTCACCTATTTGGCAGTCCAGTCAGCAGCTGACTGGACTGTTTTGCTGACTGGGCTGCCTTTTTATCATATTAACTTTAATTAGTTGTAACTTTTAAAATATAAGTCCATAATAAAAAAAAAT
>CM041778.1:299014247-299094560 GCA_023374045.1 Limonium bicolor
ATACCACACATTCGATCCATCCCCAAACAGATGCACTTCCTTACTAGTCCAACGAATTCGATCACCAGCAACGTGGTGTGGGGATTTGTTCGAGCCTTTGACAACCACAGACATACAAGCATTTCATCAAAAGCTGCAAGGTCACAGGAGACGGCGGTGTCGGAAGCATACGAGACGTGACGGTCGTATCAGGAATCCCGGCATCAACCAGCACGGAGAGACTAGAGATGCTGGATGATGAGAACCGGGTTATGAGCTTCAGAGTACTTGGAGGTGAACACAGGCTTCAAAACTATTGTTCAGTGACCTCGGTCAACGAATTCAAGGATGGAAATGGAAGGGTTTATTCGATTGTGTTAGAGTCTTATATTGTTGATATTCCTGAAGGAAATACAGCTGAAGATACCAAGATGTTTGCTGATACAGTTGTGAGGTTAAACCATCAGAAACTTTGTGAGATTTCATCATCGGCGACGACAACTGGAACAACAATTTCTTCTCCTCGTTCTTCTTCTTCTTCTTCGGTGGGTGTGGGACCACAATGACGGCAGGGCAAGCAGAAAGAAAAGGTAATTAAGATTGAAGAAAGGGAAGGCATAAACAGCGGCGGCTTTGAAGGAGATTGAAAGTACGATTGATCGCGACAGTAAAATCCAAATTCTTGATGATGGCCCCCGGCCGGCCGCAAATACAGAAAGAAATACTGTGGGCTTGTTTTCCCTTGCTTGCTTGGTTTTTTTTAAAAGAGAACAACAAAAAGTTAAAACTGATGGCTGGTTTTGTTGCTCTCATCTCAAGATTGGTTACTGGAAATGTGGCTTGGCTTGGCTTCTCTTGTAAGTTGGACTTTTTTTTCTCCTCTCATTTGCATGTTATTTTTTTGTTGCCTTCTAAAGAAAAAGAAAAGAGGTGGTTCATTTTCATTTACTCCCCCCAGTTTGCAGATCTGAATTGGTACATAAATCAGAAAGAACTGTAGGGTTTTTTCTTACTTTTTTTTTTTGTTGTAACACTGAAACAAAAACAATATTTGTACATAGAATACATACTATTATGAGTATATATTCTTTGCTTGCAGAAAAAGAGAAAGAAATTAACTGTACTTGTTTTCTTCATCATCATTCAACATTATATGTATGATTCAACTGTTCAATTAGCTAGATTGATGATTCAATTTACACCAGTTTTGATCAGTACTTGTAAAGCATTTTGATTGTTTGAACTCAATCGATCTCCAGATCACACATTTTTTTGGTCTTATATAATTTCTTCATCTTCACAGGAAATAGTACTGTCTGGTTGACTTTTGTGTTGTTGCCACTAGAATACGTACCCTGACTTACTACATACAATATACATCTAAGCAAATCAGAAATGTTTAGTGAACTTAAATCAATTCACTACAGAAACAATGCAACAAAATTACCACACTGAACTAGACTATTGCACTTGTCTTGATTATCTCCCAATCCCATCCACAGAGGTTTCATTTATGCATTGAGGTGAGGTCATATTGGATTTATTTGCACTACTCTTTAATTACATATATAAAGCACCAGGTTAAATACTTAATAGCTAGCTAGACATAGTAGTTTTTTTTGAAAGATTACAGATAGTAGTTAGTTTATTCTTTATAATCTGAGTCATCTGACTAGGTCCTAGGAAACTCACTTCTCCTAGGTCTTCTTCTAGCACATTTGGTTGGCATCCATACCTAAATATCCTGTTACATTGATCATTGACTAAATCTCCTCATCATTAATTCCTTCAGCACTAGTTAGTAATCACAGCTATCTAAAATAGAGATGTTTGGTTTCATGAACCACAAGTATCAAAAGATCAAATGAATCAATTAACCCACTTAGCGTACAATGAACGCACGTGGTTTAATTAGTTGTTTGCCTGTAATCCCTTAACCCACTTAGCAGACAATGAACCCCCATAGAGTGGGTGTGTATGTCAGTATCATATATATGTTTGTCCACATTCAAGATTTCCATCTTTTCGAGTTGTGATTGCTTTGCATTTAGAACTCTAATTTTGACATGTGAGTGAAAAGAACTGGTAAAACAAATAACTGAAACATCAGCGGACAATAGATTCTCAATCAAATGACCATAATTTGTTGATTATTCTACCCACACCACGTACAGGACAACTACTACTTCTTAACAGCATGATATATATAATTGCTAGCTGTTTAGTCTTTTTCAGATATTGATATACTTGCTTCTTTATAGAAAGGAAAGCTCGCTCTTATCTAATTATACATAAAAAAAATAGTAGTGAATTAAAAGTGTCAGAATATATAGCTGATCAACAACTTGCAAATAAAGAAGTATAAATGAAATGAGGGATTAGGTGGCATACACCTCAAAGTATATTTATGCGATTTGCATCAGCATTCCTTAGCATTACCTTCAACTTGTAACTTGTCTGCACTTGCAAGCTACAACCACCCGAAAAATATACGGCTGCTTTCCTTAATTTGCCATTATTTGTTTCGCTTGGCTAAATAAGACAAATGCTTTAGTATAAATTTGTGATTCAGAATGATAGGAAGAAAACTGTCCAACCATCATCATTTGATGATGATCCCTTCTTTTATTCTTTCACATATTCAGCTAGCATAAAGTTTCAAATTAAGCCAAATCCATGGAAGAAAAAGAAACAAGAAAGATGGAATATTTTTTGGTGCTCAACGTCAAGACAAAAGTTAGTTGTTAGGCCATTCAACTGTACTAACTAACCACCATACAACTAGAATATCTTCGCCGCCTATATACACCCTGTTTCCCTACGTTTTTAAGCTGGCAGATAAGGCTACAAGTGGAAACTCCATTGATTAAGACTGACTTTTTAAGATTGGACATCTTTCCAACCAGAACTACTAATCAACACTGGTCCCAGTATTAAGTTAGCGGCTCTTTTGCTGTCGTGGTTAATTAGTGGTCAATGATAGATCCAGACCCGGCTCTCTATTGACCCGAACCAATGAAAATTCCAGGCATAGTTTTATTCTGGAATTGAAATTTATCTTAGGTTACCGAAAGATAGCCCTTCATTCTCCTACTGTCTTAGAAGAGAAGCGAACAGTGAAATCTTGTTTACCGAACTCCACCAGAAGAGACATAATAATGCAAGAATGAACCCATAGGCCATTAATATCTGTATAGATCAATAGCCCCAAGTTTCAAAAATTTCTAGCTAAATCAATCAGTTTACCCAGAAATTCGATCCATCACCAAATTGCAAATCATCCGATCTCAGAATGCTTTTAACTAAAAGCACCTCCACAATCAAAATGGAAATGCCAACTTAAGAAGATAATTATATATGACTCAACTGCCGGCCCGACATGCATACTCTAGGATTTGGCATTTTTGACTTAAAAGACCTTTTGCTTCAAAGAGATAGCATTTCAACTTCCGGGCTGGACGACTTCTAGCCCAACTATAAGAATTTCAGACCCCGCTTGGGCAGAATCGATCTCACGAGTTAGTATTTTCATTAAGAAAGGCCGGCGAGTGAACAGAATTGAATATGATTGATGGGCTAAAAGGGTGAAATTGATGAGCCCATATTAGAGCCTCGTCATGTCTTAAGAATCAGGCCTGACACATGGCCGTTTTTTAGATCACAAAGAGGAAGACGATCATGAATATACTCCAGATCTAGATCTTTCGCTTTTCTCACAGCCTAGATTAGATACAGAAACCAGAAAGAGTTGATATGTAACAAACTCATCCTAATGGATGGAAACATGGAAAAAATAGGAAATCCAATGCTTGCTTCAGCTAATTCTACTAATCGAAGCACTAACTATGAGAATATTGATGTTGTCTCACCAGTTCCTGTCTTGTCTCATGAGCAGAGTTGGGTCTCCTTGTTGGATATTTACAGAAAGTAAATTTTGGCCACAAGGATGAAGGTTCCTTTACGATTTTGCAGGTAATACCTATACTCGAACTTTAATTTCACATTACAATTTGAATGTGACCAAAGCATAAAAGGAATACTAGAAGTGGTTTTTGGGTTATAGACAGTGGTGCAACAAATCATTTAACTGGAAGAAAGGAGATCATGTTTAATAGAAAGGTATTAAGAAACAATCATTTTGTTTCTTTGCCTGATGGAAGAATGCAAAATATTAACGTTTCAGGAAAATATGTGCTATCCGAGAACTGTTGTTTGCAGGATGTTTTGTTTGCCCCTGATTTCGAAGGCAATCTGTTGTCAGTGAGTAAACTAGTTCAACAAATTGGGTACGTATGATCTTTCACAACACCTTTTGCACTGTGCAGGACCCAACATTGACGCTTGAGAGAGTCATTGGAAGGGAACAACATGGTTTATACATTCTAGACATAGAAGCTTTCAAACAATTCTACGAAGAAAGAAATTCTAAGAGGAGTTTTAATAGTAGCTCTAATTCGTTGTCGAATAAGTCTGTGATGTATTGGCACTGCAAGTTAGGCCAAGTTTCATTAAAAAAATTAGTGAGACTTGGTTTGATTAGAAGGAAACACATACCTAAGAACTTTGCTTGTAAAGCATGTAATAAAGCCAAAGGTCACATGTTTCCTTTTCCAATTTCCTGCAGTAGCAGTGTTGATTGTTTCGATCTTTTACACATAGATGTTTGGGGTCCATGATCCGAAAAAACTATATGTAAATAGGTATTTCTTGAGCATAGTTGAAGATAAAAGTAAAGCTCTATGGGTTAGACTGATGAAATCGAAGTCTCAACCCTTTACTTACATCAAGGATTTTCTTGGTTTGGTTGAATTTTTTTTTTCAAGACTTAAAGTGATAAGAACAGACAATGCCTTTGAACTTGGGGCATCATCAGAGGGAACTAAAATTCTCCAACAGCTGGGCATTATACATCAGCGAAGTTGTCCTTATTCTCCACAAAAGAATGGTGTGGTAGAAAGGAAGCATCAGTTCTCCAGGAAACAACATAAGTTGTTTATTTTCAGTCAGGGATTCCACTCAAATACTGGGGTGAAAGTGTTTTGTTTGCCACAACTATTATTAATCGTTTACCGCTTAATGTTCTTAAACGGAAAAGTCCTTATCAGGCCTTATACAATAAGGATCCAGATCTTAAAATTCTTAACACTTTTGGTTTTTTGGCCTTTGCAATGAATGTGAGATCACATAAGCAGATATTTGACGAAATAACATTCAAATGTGTTTATCTAGGGCCTAGTATTATCAGCAAGGGTTTCAAACTGTTGAGGCTTAAAGGTAACACAATGTTCACATCGTGATGTTAAATTCTCTGAAGGAATTTTTCTTTTTGCTGAGAAGGACAAGTCTATCATAGACTCAAAGAGAATTCCTGGATTTGGATTGTTTGAAATCATTGATGATGATTTTCAAGCTATTCTACCTTGCTTGCCTAATCAAGTAAATGACGAGAATGGTCATAGCACTGGTGATTATGATGATATTGTTACTAATAACAACACTCCTATTGTAATTGATATTCAGTAACCATCAGAGACAGATTTGTCCAAAGAGATGCCTGCTGAACCTGCTAAAGTCTATAGAAGATCAAGCAGAATCGGGCATGAGCCATTTCGTTTGCAGGATTATTTTTCAGGAAAATAACCACCCAGCATGATGATGTCTTCACCAACATTCTTTCTCATCGAATTATCAGGAATAACAATGAAGACATTAGAAATACTCTTGTTTTGTTTTCCCTGACCGAGGCATCAATTTTGCATCAAACAATAATGTTTCTGTGGCTAGAGAGCTGAATAAACCTAGAAATTTCAAGGAAGCCAACAAAGACCCAAAGTGGCGAATAGCTACGCATGAGGAACTATCAGCTTTGAATCGGAAATGAAACTTGGGAGATTGTTAATCTTCCCAAAGGAAAAAGAGCCATAAGTTGCAAATGGGTATATTGGATAAAACTCAAAGCTGATGGAACATTCGAGCGTTACAAGACAAGATTAGTAGTAAGAGGGTTTACACAAAAGCACGACATTGATTATAATGAGACTTTGTCTCTAGTTGTCAAAATGACAACCATAAGAGCTCTCATTGTTGTGGCTGTAAAAAGGAATTGGTTCATTAATAAACTCAACGTGAACAATGAATTTATTCATGGTGAGCTACATGAAGAAAATTACACGAAACTACTAGAGGGAGTGAATGTGGATGGTGATAATAAGGTATGCAAGTTATTGAAATCCTTATATGGTTTGAAACAGGCAAGTCGGAAGTGGTATTCAAAGTTGACAAAACTTCTCATTTCACAGGTTTCACAAGCTTAGAGAATTATTATTCTTCTTTCTTCTACAAGTATCACAAAGAATATGTGGTTTTTGTCGGTGTTTATGTTGAAGACCTCTTGGTTTGTGGGAATGATAAGGATGCTATTGGTGCAGCTAAAGACTAGTCTTGATATAACACATTCAAAATTAATGATCTTGGTTGTTTACATTTCTTCTTAGGAATGGAATTCTTGCAAACAGCTCAGGGTATGATTATTACCCTACAAATTTTGCTCGAGAATTGCTGAATGATTTTAAGATGTCTCAGTGCAGGTCTGTTGCCAGTCCCTTAGAAGTTGGCATCAAACTTCTACCTGCGATGGTGATCTCTTGGATAATCCAGAAATCTATCAAAAGTTAGTAGGTAAACTCAACTATCCCGGTAACACTCGCCCATATCTCAGCTATAGTGTTCAATTATTGAGTTACTTTTTGCAACATGCTCGAACACATCATTACTCTACGGCTCTACATGTTTTGAAGTATGTCAAGGGCACCTTGTCAAATGGAATTCTCCTTAACAACAGAGCTAACTATGACCTAATTGCCTATTGTGATTTGGATTGGGCATCCTGCCCAATTTCTAGACGGCCAGTTAGTGGATTTTACATCCTGCTTGGTGGCTCTACTCTATCATGGAAATTAAAGTAATAGGCATGTATTTCTTTATCCTCAGCTGAACCTGAGTACAGTGTTATGCACAAGGTGACTTCTGAATTAGCTTGGTTGAGTAGATTGTTGAAGGAGCTGGGTGTGACAGAAATCAATCATATTCCTCTCAAGTGTGATAATTGTTCCGTTGTTTTCATTGCTACTAATCCTGTTCTTAAAAGAACTAAACATGTTGAATTAGATTGTCATTATGTCCGTGAGCAGATTCAACAAGGATTAATCTATCTTGGTCACATTCTGAACTCTACTCAATTAACAAACATGTTTACCAAAAGTCTCCACGGGAAGGATTATAAAAGACAGTTTCAGTAGATTGGCGTTTCAACTGTTTCTATTTGCAAGATTAGCCAGAACTCTTCTCTGCCCACTCTTACCGGGGGGGGGGGGGGGGTGTTAGGATGAGTTTGTTACATCTTGTCATTTTCTTTTTGCCGACTTTCATTAGTTTACTAGTTTCTTGTTGAGTATACATTGTCATTATATAAGTGTGTCCTTCCCGCTCTGTTCAATATGTAACAAATATTTCTCTTGAATAATAACTTTCCAGATTTGTTGTCTCTTCTTCTCCTCTCTTCCTTCTTTGTCAACATTTTTTGTTCACCACACCAGATGTGGCGGTCGTTCATGTAAATCCACAATACTAAACTAGCAAATAGTTGCTCAAGTTTGTTTGTTTTGTATTGCTACTCGGATCAAATATAAACTAATTACTAAACTGGACAACAAACTTGAGCAGCAATTTACAACAGAACCAATAGATTCACTTCATCCAATCTTCTATAATATAAGAATCGACTTTCATCCCATAATCTAGCATTTTGGTACTGGAATCCACTAAACCTACTATTAATAATATTTCAATATGATCAGATCAGCCAAAAGGTAACAATCAAGTGGTATACTATAATAACCCTAGAAAAAAGAGAGGATAATTTCTGCATACCTAATTAAATGCAGTTATAGCAGAATGGGATTCGGGAGGAAAACCTCTCTTCACAAAGTGGTATCCCCCAGTGGCGGGGAGCCTACTCACCTTCTTGGCCGGCTTTCCTCGTCGAAATTAATGTGTAACACCTCCCCAGTTTACTCCCTTATGTAGATTAGCGATTTGTTCATTATTAAACGTGACAACTGCATACTTTTGTAATTATTAGTATAGTGTCCCATAATCTCCCATTTGGCCACCGCTCTCATTTCCTTCCCCGCCACACATAATCGATCTTGCAAATATTCCATATCCTCCTCTATCTCTGTATGTTTCTTATCCTAGCCCTCTTCCTCTCACGCCTGTCAATATATCGGCCCTAAGTTTCTCCACCATTTTGTGTATTTGATCAGTGTGCGATGGATTCTCCAGTTTCAAACAATTTACACCAAAAGGCGGATATGCTCACCAAGTCATTAACGGGAAAAGATTATCGTCACCAGCTCACATCAATGGGGATGTTAAACACTTCAAACCTAACAAAATAGCTCCTTTTCTTAGGTTTGAGGGGGGGTATTAGGAAACTTGATTACCTCATATTTCCTTCTTTACCCTTGTTAGTAGTGTTAGTATTACCGTTGCTTAACGGTACTTTATTCTTGTATTTAGCTTAGTCCTTTCCTTACTTTGTTTAATCAGGAATCATAATACAAAGTTTATAGTCTTTCTTTTCTTCTCTCTGTTCTCTCGTCTTTTCGCTAAGCCTCTTTCGATCTCGGCCTCTCGCCTCTTCTTCGTTCTTCTGCGATTCGCCTCTTCCCTTCAATCTCTCGAGTTTCTCCTTCGATTCCAACAGACACTAACCTCTCGCGAATCGTTATTGCCAGTAAAAGAAAGACCAATGACTTAAAATCATGGCTAACCATTCTAAACACCGAGCTAGATTGAAAAAACAAAAGGTTGGAAAAAACTATAAAAGACTGAATAAGAACTAAAGGGAATAAGAGAGCAATAGATGCCGACAAATAAACTAGATTGTTACTAAAGCTCGCAATTATTTTAGTATAATAAGTTTATAAAGTGGGGATCAGAAGGACAAATATGAGACCATCAGAGAAAGCAGCCATTAGGAAATGAGGAGAAGAGAAAAACTGAGACTTGTGCAAATTCTCTCCTGGTAGAGAGAGAGAGGCTCTTGCCTAAGAGATATGGGAGGCTCTTTGGATGTTTCAGACTTGTGTTGCTTGTGGGTTGATTCCATCCTGGTTTCGTTGGTTTTTTTTTTGTTATTGGTCTAAGCTTATTGGTTGTTAGAACAACCTCCCAGGGGTGAGGGTTATCTCATTCTTGCTTCTTTTCACTTAACCTATCTTCTAGGTTTGTAATTAATCTTGCTTAACGGTAATGCAAGATATGTTTTTTGGAAAAATAAATTAAATGCGGTTACAGACTACTACCAAGCTATTGTTACATAAGCAATCAATCTAATTGCAAGGTTTAGGATTAGGCATGATAGTGAAACAGACAGAGCACAATGAAAAAGATGTTCCATTGGGAATAAGAGTGTCTAATACATAGGATGTTGGTCAAGCCTCATTGGCCCCATTCGATGAATATGTAGATAGAGAGACTTACAGAACTAAAAAAAGTTGTCATGGAGGAGAAGCATGGTATATGATAGACAACCGCTGTGTTTACGAAGAAGAGAAAAGCCCAATCTTGCCTGAATCCACCCAGAAAAATGCCTGCCCACGGCCGCCCACTGAACGTGGGCCAACTTAGCCTAGAGTTGTGGACAACAAGTATGTTTTGGGTTAGGTCCTCATGCCTCTCGGTTGGATTTGGGTCTGATGTTAGTATCTAAAAGTTATGGCCGATGGTTATTACATTATAATCTCCGACGGTTGGTCCAATTGGTAAGATTCATCTTTCTAAAACCATTGAACGTGGGCCTACTTAACCAAGTGTATTTTTGGGTTAGGTTCTCATGCCTCTCGGTTGAATAATGGACCTAGCATTCGAAAGTGGGTTTGGGAAGCCATCTAGGTGTTACTTTAACTGCAGTTTTTGGTGCTCTTAAAAAACTCTTGGGCTCCACCTAGAGGTGATCCTGATCCGGATGTAGTCCAATAGGGTGAACCGGGTGTAGACAAAAAAAAAACTCTTGCGCTCTACAGTGTGAATTTCCGGTGAATCTAGTGACCGGTGCGAACTAAGTTTCCATCTCGTTGATCAACCGGGGATGAAATCGGTGAGACTTCTTTTCCTTTTTCTTAATTGCTACTCGGGTCGACATTACACTACTCAGCATTTGAATTTTTTGACCAGATGGGGATACTGCCTGGCTAACAGCTAGGCCATAATGTTAGGAGTATATTATTTCTCTTGTTATTTATGTTATATAGTTATATGTTTTATCATAAGGTTAAGTTGGTCACGTGCTGTGAGGGTGGTTGGGAGGAAGCTCTGTGAGCTTATTATCTAAGGTGTGGTTAGTATATGTTTTAGGGTTAGTCTTCCGTCTTGGTATCTCTCTGTATTCAAACTCCTTTCTGGGTCTCGACCCTTCTTCAAGAATCAAAGAGTGAGTAAAGCTTTCGACGTTTCTTTAGAACTCTTGCAAGGATTGTGGTTGCAATGGTAAAAGCTTGAGATCTGGGAAAGTTTATCATGGTATCAGAGCTTCGTGCTCAAGCTAGGCTTCAATTTCAACTCGTCGTTCTTCGCCGCTTCTAGGTTCGTCCCCGTTGCTCAAATCAAGGTCGATTAGTTCCTTCTGACCGATTTTCTTTGCCTTCTTGTGTCGCCTGCGCTTCGTATTTCTTCCCGTGTTGTGTGCTCTTCCTTCCCTTCTCTTCCCCGCCTTCCCTGTGTTGCCGGCTTCATCATGTCAAACGAGAAAATCGTCGCAGACGAGGTTGGCACTCCCGAAAAACCAGAGGCTACCGCAGAACAAAATGCGGACCCCTTCTTTCTGGCTAGCGCTGAACAGCCGGGTTCCATTCTCGCAACCAAATTCAACGGCCAGGGCTTCGCATGTTGGAAGATGCAGATGTCCATTGCCCTTGGAGCGAAGAACAAATACGGATTTGTTGACGGATCCATCAAGAAACCAACAGATTCAGAGCAAAAAGCAAAGGCTTGGACGAGATGCGATAATATGGTCAAAGCGTGGCTCCTTATGAGTCTGGAGAAGAGGATCTCCGACAGCATTCTCTTTAATCCCACCGCGGCGGCCATGTGGGAAGATCTTTGCGGGCGGTATGAACAATCCGACGGGACGAGGATCTACGACCTAGAACAGAGATTGGCCCTAGTGAAGCAAGGAAACGATTCTGTTGTTGATTACTTCACAAGGGTGAAGCTTCTTTGGAGCGAAATCGATGCTAGCAACACAGTCCCTGCCTGCACATGTGGTTCTTGCACTTGTGACGTATCAGCTAAATTCAAGGAATACGTCAGGGAAAGAAGACTCATTCAATTCTTGATGGGATTGGATGAGAAATACAGCATTATTCGTGGGAATATACTGATGCAGTGCCCACTTCCGAAGGTTGACCAAGTGTTCTCGCACCTGATTCAGGAAGAACGGCAGAAGCACCTCACCAGACCGAACCCATCAGAAGGAACATCCCTCTCCTTTGCTTCTGAACAAGGAAAAAGGGCAACTTCAAGGGACAGTCGACTAACCCTAGACGGGGAAGTCTCCAGTGCAGCCACTGTAATAAAATGGGCCATACGGAGGATCGATGCTACCAGAAAATTGGGTACCCCCAAGGCTGGAGAAACCCTAAAGGAGAAGAGCAGTGCCAATGCCACCGGGTCGATTGAAGCCAGAGAAGAGGAACAGAAAATGGAAACCAAGGACCCCTTGGAGGAATTCTGTCTGCTGACCAGATGAGCAAGCTCTTTGACTACATCAACAAGGCTCAGGTTGCATCCAAAGGGAACCAGTCCTCTGACTCTTCTGGGTTTGTTGGTATATATTCTAAATCCTCGTCTTGTTTAAGATATTTAGATTATATGAGCATGAATGTCAAAGAACATGAAGTCTTTGGTTCTTCTGATTGGATCCTTGATTCTGGAGCCTCTGATCATATGTGTGGTGATTTAAGCTTGTTTACTAATTATGTTGAGCTTGAAAATGCCCACACTGTGGGTATGCCTGATGGGCACCCACAATTTGTTAAAATCATTGGTGAGATTAGGATTAATGATCTGATTATTCTAAGAGATGTTCTTTTCGTTCCTGCATTTTAAGTTTAATCTTGTTTCCATCAGTAAGCTATCCTTTGATATGAAGGGAAGCTTTGTGTTTGACACTAAGTTGTGTTTCTATCAGGACTGTAAGGGCAGCAGACCTATACAGATTGGAAACTCAGCAGAGGCTTATATGTTCTAGATTACAAGCATGATAGAAAATCTAGGACAGAAACTGATTCTTGTGCATGTGATTACAAAGGTGATAGAAATAGAAAGAAAAAACCTGATTTCTGTGTCTGTACTGATAAGGTGACTAGTCTTGGTTTTGATTGTAATGATAGCATGAGTCTGGGCACCATAGACTTGGTCATATACCAAGAAACA
Source organism: Limonium bicolor (assembly GCA_023374045.1). NCBI lineage: Eukaryota > Viridiplantae > Streptophyta > Magnoliopsida > Caryophyllales > Plumbaginaceae > Limonium > Limonium bicolor. The sequence goes on from CM041778.1 coordinate 299,026,725, forward strand.
AAATTGTAAAACTCGGTCTTATTGATCATCCTGATAACAATAAACAATTCATTTGTGAATCATGTTCTAGATCAAAAAGCCACAGACTACCTTTTGGTGCGGGCTCATCTAAGAATTATGATATGTTTGAGCTTATTCATGCTGATTTATGGGGCCCTTACAAGACAAAAACATATGATGGGTTTTCTTACTTTGTCACTTTAGTTGATGATAGAAGTAGAGCAACATGGACACACCTGTGCTCATCAAAATCTGAGTTTTTCAACATCATAATTCAGTTTTTCAAGATGGTTAAAACCCAATTTGACAGAAAGGTTAAGATCCTAAGGACTGATAATGCTTATGAACTTGGTAGTTCTAGGGTTGCTTCTGATTTTCTTAAAGACAATGGGATTATCCATCAAACTACCTGTGTGCATACCCACAACAGAATGGTGTTGTGGAGAGAAACATAGGCATATATTAGAAACTGCGAGATCCTTAATGTTTCATTCTAATCTTCCATTGAAATTTTGGGGTGATAGCATTCTGACTGCTACGTATCTTATTAATAGGATGCAACTGAGAAGTGTCAATGATAAAAGTCCTTATGAAATTGTTTATGGTAGGGAACCCAATTATCATGATCTGAAATGTTTTGGGTGCTTGTGTTTTGCCAATAATAATAGACCTCAATATGATAAATTTGCTTCTAGATCTGTCAAAGGAATTTTTCTTGGATATTCTCAAAATAAAAAGGGCTACAAGATTCTAGACTTGGACAACAATGCTATAATCTTTAACAGGGATGTGGTCTTTCATGAGAATCTGTATCCTTTCAGAAACAACCCACAGAAAGGAAAGAATGATCTTTCAAATGATAATAATGGGTCTGATGCTCTTTTCCATGAGTTTCTGGATTTTGAGAATGAGACAGGAGAAATCTTGGAGGAAAACGAAGAAAGAAGTTCCTGTCATGAACAATGAGGACCAGTCCAGACCTCTATCTACCACACAAGAAACAGAAACAGAGGAACAAGATACATCTCAAGGAGACATGGGTATTACTGATGAAATCCAGACAGAGGTCGATGCTCCAGGGGGAGAAGCTCCCATTAGAAGATCCAGGAGAGAAAGACAAAGTCCCAAGTATCTTGAAGATTATGTGGTTGGCACTCCTCTAAAGATAAGTTAACCTCTGATTATTTTTCACTGATCCTAGTGACCGAATGGCTAAATCTGTTTCAACTTGTTCTAAGATTGACAATTCCTTACCTGATAATTCTCTGCTGGATTCTTCCTCTGAAAATGAGACTATTGCTTCATCTAGCTTAATTAGAAGGAATTTTTATGCTTTGAATGGTGAGAAACGTGTTAATGCTTCTGTTGATATCATGCATGATAGTCAATGTTTCAATGTGGGTCTGAATAATATTTCTGAACCTGCCTCCTATACTGAAGCTGTTAGAAATCCTAATTGGAGGAATGCCATGGAAGAGGAATTTAGAGCCTTGGATAAAATAAGACATGGGAAATAGTTGATCTACCCTTAGGAAAGAAACCTATCAAATGTAAATGGGTTTATAAGATTAAGCTTCATGCAGATGGATCATTGGAAAGGTACAAGGCTAGGCTTGTAGCTAAGGGATATACCCAAAATATGGTATTGATTATTCAGAAACTTTCTCCCCTGTCGTAAAATTTACAACTATCAAGGCTCTGATTTCTCTTGCTGCTAAGAGGGGGTGGCATATAGGACAACTAGACATTAACAATGCTTTTCTCCATGGGGATCTTAGCGAAGATGTTTTTATGGAAATACCTGAAGGTCATGAGTTAGAAAATTCAAGGAAAGTTTGTAAGTTAAAGAAATCGCTTTATGGTCTTAAGCAAGCTTCTAGGCAGTGGCATGAAAAGCTTAGTAGTTTCTTAAAGGTCTTAGGTTTCAGCAACTCCATGAATGACTATTCCTTGTTTTCTAGGAAAATTAATGGAAAGGTGTGTGTTTCTGGTTGTCTATGTAGACGATATACTTGTTACTGGAGATGATCTTGATTTAATTGAGTCTATTAAAACAGATCTTGACCAGAAATTCAAGATTAAAGACTTAGGTACTTTGAGTTATTTTTTGGGTATGCAGTTTTTACATGAGAGATGGGATTCTTCTGTTGCAAAAATCTTATTGTGATAGTTTGGTTAAAGAGTTTGGATGTGACAGTTTGAGATCTGTGGCAAGTCCATTGGAGGTAAATGTGAAATTGAGAAGGAATGAGGGTGAAGCTTTGACTGACCCTAGCACATATAGACGGCTGGTTGGAAAACTAAATTTCCTCTCTCATAGTAGACCTGATCTGTGTTTTTCAATTCAAGTTTTAAGTCAGTTTCTAGATTCTCCTACTGTTCTGCATTTGAGGCTGCCTTGCATACCTTAAGGTATGTTAAAGGAACTAGTGGTTATGGGCTTTTGTTTAATAACAAACCAGATTATAGCTTAGTTGCATTTTGTGATGCAGATTGGGCCAGTTGCCCTAACACTAGGCGTTCCATTAGTGGTTATTTTATATGCTTTGGGGGCAGTCCTCTGTCATGGAAGTCTAAGAAACAAACATCTGTTGCTTTGTCCTCTGCAGAATCCGAGTATAGGGCCATGAGACAGGTTACAGCAGAACTCAGCTGGTTGACCAGATTGCTCCATGAGCTGGGAGTGGATGATATAACTCCAGTCCGGTTAAGTCGGATAGCCAATCTGCCATCCACATAGCAAGAAATCCGGTTTGCACGAAAGAACGAAGCATATCGAGTTGGACATCCATTTTGTCAGGGAGAAGCTCCGAGATGGCCTGATTTCTATTGAATTTGTGGGCACCAAGGAACAGCTGGCTGACTTACTGACCAAGACCTTGCCAGGAAAGAAATATCCTGTCCTTGTTAGAAAGCTTGGGATGAAAGATGTTGGTTCGTGAGTAATGCTGGTTGTTGCTGCTTGTATTTGTGTTCCAAAACATGCTTTTCTGCATGTTTTGAGGGGGAGTGTTAGGAGTATATTATTTCTCTTGTTTTTATGTTATATAGTTATATGTTTTATCATAAGGTTAAGTTGGTCACGTGCTGTGAGGGTGGTTGGGAGGAAGCTCTGTGAGCTTATTATCTAAGGTGTGGTTAGTATATGTTTTAGGGTTAGTCTTCCGTCTGGTATCTCTCTGTATTCAAACTCCTTTCTGGGTCTCGACCCTTCTTCAAGAATCAAAGAGTGAGTAAAGCTTTCGACGTTTCTTTTAGAACTCTTGCAAGGATTGTGGTTGCAATGGTAAAAGCTTGAGATCTGGGAAAGTTTATCAATAATTGTGCACGTTCCTTTTGTATTTCATATTCTCCGTGAAGTGCCAATGTGTCATGAAAGCAATTCTCTGCTACTGGCTGATGATCCTTTGTATCAACTTTAGAATGGCAGAACTTTCTCTCATTGAGCTGGGACTAGGTGTGCTATTTGACCAGCACTGCTATAAGAAAGATTGGTGATATCTGACTGTTCTCATTCTACTTCCTTTACATTGTTATAATTAATCAAAGCTGATATCCACAGAGGTCAATATCAATTGACTGAATATGTTTGTTGCATCAACAATGAGCTTCAATTTTGATTCCTCCAATTAGGCATGTTCATCTTTCTCCTTAGGTGTGAACCAGATTATCAAAGGTGGCTTTGATACCACTGTAGGATCCCTTGACGTGTTTGTGCACTAATAACTTTAAGAATTTTGCAATTCAAGTTGAAGCCGTGAGTACTAACTAGGAGTCGTAGAGCAACAACTGGTATGGAAAAAATTTCAGTGTTCATTTATAAAATTCCCTTATTTGGTTTTCTAGGTGAAGATGATATGTCCGCCATCACTCTGATATATCCTCAAATTAGCTCTCAACAAAGCGCACATGTAACTATAGTAGGGAAGAGCGTAAATAATGACTTAAATCTAGACATCTCAACAGAGGATATGACAAGATCCGGATTTTGCTAGTTAACTGATGCTCTCTGGTGGATCAGTCGTGGTTGGGAGATTGGACAGGAGTCGAAGAAACCTAGTCGTGGTTGATCCTGGTAAGTCAAGAGATTCTGGGTAAAATGTATTCCCTGCAAGAGTGGTTAGTTTCCAACTTATAGGATCCTAAGTTTATAATCATGTAAACAACATGGGATGTGGTAGGGTTCAACAAACCTCTTAAGCCATGACCACATCAAGTTTTATGCTTCCAGATTTACCGTTGTTTATTTTGCCTCTGAAGTGTTTCTATACTACTAACTGCTAATTGACTTCTCATATATGCTTCTTCTGTTTCTGGATCGGTGTGAATTTGTTTGTCAGAATAAGTTGAGATGGTTATCCCACCCACCATTGAGGTCAAAAATAATTACAGAATTCTTAAACCCATATGTCCTAAAGATGCACTTCGCAAACAAGTTTGTTCATGCCCAAGTGGCAAGTAGTCCATTCACCGACCGCCACAGTTGCGGCATCTACCAGCTCTCAATAGAAAGCTCTGAGGCCGACAATGACAATAACTCGAGATGTTGCGGCGGCTGCCAAAATGGGGAAGATTCTAGGTGAGCTGTTGTTGAAGAATGATATACCAGCGGTTTCAGTTATCTTGAAGAGGGAGCAAAAGTATTACGGGAAGATTAAAGCTATAGTGGATTCTCTAAGGGAGACTGGTGTCAAACTGTTATGAAGGATTCTCTCTGTTGTGTTTATTAGGTTAGGTGTCTTTGGAAGAATTTTTCTCATAGCTTGTCTGTCAATATTTGGGGGAGGATTCAGATTCTTTCTGTTGTATTCAAAGATTTGATACAAACTGTTGTATGGATGGTTTCATCATGTCCTGCAAGTGTTACATTGTCTCTGGTTCTGAAATTTATCCTTGAGTTATGAAGTGATTGCTCTTTCAGCTGTGCATCATTTCTTAAATTCTGGATTAACAATAATTATGTAAGATGAACTATTTTGAGGCCTGATGTTGATGTTGAGGAACTTCTCTGGACATTGTTTTTTTTGGTTTGCTAAGTTCATTTGGCTTGCTCTTTTCTGATGCATTCTGTTCATACTGAATGGATGTAAAGATTCTTATATTTCGCTATTACTAATTCAGGAGCAAAAGTACCCATTCGCTGGAGTTATCCGTAGGTCGGTTTGTTTTCCTGGCTCATTACTCTTCCATTGTATCCAGCAAATCTCAACAGAAATTCTGTTGTAATCTGTACGAGTGTTCAACCATTTTACTAGCATGACATCCAAGAGGTATATGTGATTGTGAATGCGAAATTGATTAGTAGTATAAGTATGTACTTTTGGTGGGATTTCATAAGCAGCGCAGCGAGCGGTTGAGTGCAATCCATGGCAGCAGTGCGGTTCACGGCAATCTCAGAGGAAGAGGATACTTGTTCTAATGACTAATCACCAAATAATTTTTTGATTACACATTGCTGATTGCGGTTTTTGCTTTATCACATGGGATCTGGATCCAACCCGATAGTTTCCTCTAGCTAAAAAGTCATTAACACTGTTTTATCAATCTGCTACCATTAGCTGATCCCTTTGTTGTTGAAAAATTTAGTTGGAGATGCGGGGTATCGATCCCCGTACCTCTCGCATGCTAAGCGAGCGCTCTACCATCTGAGCTACATCCCCTTTTATACATGAAAGTTTATGGACATTCAAGTTTACTCTAGTATGAAAAGTTTCTTCGGTTTGACGACAATAAATAATATGTACTCTCATACTAATTAAATAATTAATATTTTAATTCTTAAACAATTACTCAATCCTATTAGGATGAGTATTGGATCACATATTTTTGATTCATAAAAATAACTAAAATAATTGATTTTTTATTTTAATTGAATTTTGTAACGGTTATTAAAATTTCGGTTATCCTAATATCCAAATTATTATTTTGTTTAGATTTTCATTTCACTCTAACTAATGTAGATAACCAAATTATCCAAAATAAAAAAGTAAAAACTTAATCTGATTTTGATCTCAAGCCTACCACAGTCTCTTTTTGCCGCTCTTTTCTCAAACTTCACCCCTTTAAACGTGTTTTCTAGCTCTTCACTTTCTGCGTATCTCTTCTTCACTTCCTCAACCGAGGATGAAGAAGATGAAGAAATAGTCACTGCATTGGGGAACTTCACCCCTTTTTATTGATACATTTATAGGCTAATTATTTTGATCGACTTAGGTGAGATTTGACAGCTTGATGACTATTAGACAGATGGTGAAAATTTTATTATCTTTTGTATTATGATCTTAGATCTTTTTTGTTGCTGTTGTTAGTCATAGTATTAGTGTGTATGTATGACAAACACCAGGAAAACATATATCTACGGTCACAGTCTCACAAAATCGATGTAATGACAGCCTGCGACTTTTTTGTGTTTGAATATTTTGCTATTTGGTTTGTGATTTTTTTAATCAAATTTTGGTTAGCTGAAAACTAAACAAGAAATCCGGTTTTTTTGTGTTTTTTGTCTACATTATTGAAGACCAAACAAAACTAAATATGGATTTCATTTGGATTTCGGATTTACACTTTAAAAAAGCTAACAATATAACATTACGTTGGACACTTGAGTTTGTTGGAGATAGAGTAGTCTCCCTACGACATCAAACATAACCTCTGGTAATAGAGTTTGTTGTTCGAAGAAAGAAGTCTGTCATTCAAAGAAGAAACTTGTCATTAAAAGAAGGAGTTTGTTGCTAAAGGAGGGATTCCATCGTTCAGGTTGTTATAACCACACCATCAAAAGATAAGGAGCAAGCCGTGACTGGTCGGTGTAGATGGTTGAACACCCTAACATTTGTTTCAACTGAACATCAGCTTGCAGATATATTCATTAAGCCTTTACCCTCTCAGATTCGGACACTCCGTTTAGAAATTGGAATGACTCGATCTACGTAACACATGTTGTATCTTCTTCCTCTTGCTGTGAAATTTAGTAGGATTTGCTCAAAAGATAGATAGAGTATGTCTGTGTTTTTTTATGTGAATAGACTTGTTCTGGTACTACAGCCCATTTAGTCACTTACACACGCTATTCCCACACGTAATAGCAGTCCCGATAATCTCTTTACTATATCCTCAATGTTGCCCCCATAATTCAAATCTATCCTTCTTTCCGCAACACCTTTTCCTCTTTCCCTTGCCTTTGCGATTCTCGAACATTTACACTACACTCCCCATCTTCCTCAATGGTCTATCTTTTCGGCATCTCCATTGACGGCATCAACATCCTGACAAAGGTTTTAATGATCCCGTCCGCCTCCAAGAATTTCTTAAACAATTTTCTACCCCACACACCCCGTCACCACCACATTTTTCCCTCATACTACACCCACCTTGGACACCACACTCGCCACCACCAAACGCCCATATCTTCTGTCTCCGCCGCCACAACATAAATTGTTGCCACCGATACAGAAACCTTAACCGCATCCAACTCCGCAACCAAAAACCGTCTCTTGAACCTCTCCCCCCCAACCCGCTTACCTCACCACCATCCTCCACCAAGCCACACCCCCACTCTTATCAGTTTCCTCCCTACACCCCTACCGCCCACCATCACACGCTGCATCTAACAATCCCAAACCTTCATCTCCTGTCTCCTCCAAACACATACAACCCCCATCTCCGACCACTTCCAATCCTCTCATTTCCGCACCTAACCCTAATTTGCCCACTCCAAATCCGACATATGAACCTACAGAGTCTCGCTCTCCCTCACAAACACCATCCCCCAAACCACAACCCACAAACACAAAAATCCTACACCACCAGTCCTTAAGCGCGTTCTTCGATCGCAAACCAAGCAAGCTCTTCGTTGACCCAAGATGTTTCCTCTGACTCCCAACAATCATCTCAACTTCCTCTCGGGAAACGCTTGTCCAGCCTTGACACTTCCACTGGTGCCACTTCCAAGCGCCAGTCCAAGCGTTTGTAAGTCCTCCGCACCCAGTTCACAACGTACGACAAGGATTAACATCTTCGAACACCACTACATGATCAAGGATGCAGCCTCAGATCAGAACTTGGTCAAAGGAAAATTCATCGATCTTGCCTAGGTACATGACCAACAGCTTGATGAACTTATCCCCATAGTGGACTTTCAAGGGTGGACCCACCTTTTTACTGAAACTAGCGAGTGATATCCCAAAGAGACAGTCCAAATCCACTATGAACTTTTTATTTGAAATGGTGGCGTTCAATCTCTGGTAAATTCCACGTCCATATTTTTTGACACAAAAATTCCTCTGCTCTATACTGAATATTCCCAATGAGGGTGTGGAGGGTGATTTTTCGGTATGAGGGGGGGCTATCTAAATATGGTTTTTGACTGAAAAGCCTAGATCCTAAAATGCCATTCTGTGGAGGGTGGGTGAAAACCCGTTATCCTGGCATCCCTCAAATACCTACTTCATCGTCTGTCTTTCCCAGAAAGCTTAAGGGGAATGCTAGTGAGCAATACACCCGCTCTCGATGGGCTCCACGCGGACTTATGCCTCTATAAGGCAGAGTTGACTAGAGTCGCCACCTAGTTTGACCTAAGATACTAGGAAGGAAGGGAAGGAGGGTTCTAAGAACCGTTGGTTGACTCTGAAATTGTTGCCTACGGATAAGACTTATCTGGTCATTTGCAGAGATCCTATTGTGGGTTCGTACTGGGTTACACCCCTTAGAAGTGACAACGACCACGACTTCGGATTGGTGCCCGAGGAAACCTCAGTCTCCAATTGTCGGGATTGTCTTCTTTCAAAACCTTTTTAGAGAGATTCATTTAAAAGCCAAGGATAGGATTAGGATGAGAAGAGAGAGAGAGTGGATGAGGCGAGCTTTTCTGCCAAGCTAGCGCCAAGAGGAAGAATTGGTGAATTCGGATGAGTATAGAATGAAGATTTAGAAAAAGTCTAAGGTTGAGTGAATGAACGAGACATGGAGTCTGATGGTTTGAAGTTTGCAGGAGCCAAAGAAGGTTTGAGTGTTTTGAGAGGTATGGAGAACACCTTAGTATGGGAAAAGGGTTTTTTATTTGGAGTGGGGTCGCACCCTAGATGGGCTGCCTACGTACTCAACTCCCTGTTGAGATCAGACCTTACGTAGTTCACGGGCATTTTGGGGTTTTCTGAGATGTTTGAAGTTTCGAGAAGTTTCGGGTTTGAGAGGTTAGTCTGTGAGACGCTCGGGTCTATGAGACATTTGGGAGGTTCATATAATGAGAGGTATGGGATATCAAGGTTTGTGAGACGCTCGGGTCTGTGAGACGTCTGAATCTTAAAATGATGGAGAGATTGTAATGTTCGAGTCTGTGAGGCGCTCGGGCCTATGAGACTTTGGAAGCTTGAGAGAAACTAGAATTTGCAAGAGGATCTGAGTTTAAGGTGAGTTGGAGTTTGAATGATGACTTGAGTATGTGAGGCAACTAGGATTTGGGAGAGATCCTGAGTTTTTCGGATTTGAGATTATGAAAGGGTCGATGTTTTGGGATATTTTGAATTTAGAGTGAAATGATGGTGGACTGAATTGTTTGGAGGAATAATTGTCAAAATTGCCTTTTAAAGTTTTTTAAAAAATCGAAGATTCATTTTTTGTTGTAAAAGGGCGGATAATCCCGAGGGATTACCCTATGTACCCCCTCGAACACGACACTTAATTAATGGTAAGTGCCGAGGCTCGAAAGATGGGGCAATAAATTTATGTCGAAAAAATAGGATTTAGAGAGAAACACCATGAATGAGATGTTCTCGGTCAAACCCTAATAACGTCTCTAACTCCCGGGTTTTAAAACATTAAAAAAAAAACAAAACATTGAAATCGAGCGGAAGGGAGTTAGACGATTCTAAAATCCCGGCTGTAACTAGGAAGGTCGTTACTTCCCTAGCACCCCGCCTTGTAAAAATCTAGACTGCAATTAGGGGAGGTGGTCACCCTAATGCCCCACCGAAAGAGTTCCAGACTGCGACAAGGGAGATTTTGACCCCAGTGCCCCGCCTCGGATTTTTTTTTTGGAAGGGAGACAAGCGATGTCTAACTAGGAAGAAAACGTGTTGAAAAGTGTTAGACATTTCCCGTGTTCCCCGAAAACGGTTTAGTTTTGAGTTTGAAAACTGAGATGGAGATTTTTTGAAGTTGTTCAGAATTCTCGATGAAGAAACACATATTTTGAGAAATGTTTTTAGGAGAAAACTTTCTGTATATGTGAGAAGAACTTTCTGCCTTTGAGAAGAGTTTTCTATGATGTGAGAAGAGTTTTTCGTTTAAAATTCCACAAAATGGTTTCTTTGAAATCTGAAAATCTTGATGAAACTTGGATAAAATGATGGTTTGAAATTCTTTTTGGATTTTTTGAAGTTTGAATGGGATTTACAAGTTGAGTTTGAATTGGATTTTGAATGTGAACTAAAGGGGATTAGACTGAATTGAATTGGACTGAATTGAAATGAGTTGGGTTTGAGTTGGGTTGAATTGAGTTCGGTTTGGGGTTGGAAAATGAGTCGGGTCAAAGTTAGACCGGGTCAAAGCTGGATTGGGTCAAAGTTGAGGTTGGTCAAAGTCTAGATTAGTCAAAGTTGAGATTGGTCAAAGTTAGACCGGGTCAAAGTAGAGATGGGTCAAAGTCAAAGGTCAAAGTCAGGGGTCAAAGTTGGATGTCAAAATTGGGGGTCAAAGTTGGAGGTCAAAGTTGGGGGTCAAAGTTGGAGGTCAAGTTGGGGGTCAAGGTCAAAGTTTGGGGTCAAGGTCAACAGTTAGGTCAAGGTAAGGTTGGACTTGGTCAAAGTTGAACCAAAATGGGCTTAGACCAAAGTGGGCTTGGGTCAAATTGGGCTTGGGCATGATTTGGCTTGTGGGTTGGATTTGCTAATTGGGCCAAATTGGGCTAATGGGCTGAATTGGTTTTGGGCCGAATGGGTTTGATGGGCCGCATTGGGTTTGGGCCGAGTTGGGCTTGATGGGCCACATTGGGTTTGGGCCGCATTGGTCTTGATGGGCCCATTGGGTTTGGGCCAAATTGGGCTTGAGCCGAGATTGGTTGGGCTGAGTTGGTTTTGGGCCGATTGTGGGCTTGTTGGACCTCATTCAGATTTGGGGCCTGTGAATTGGGCTGAAGATTGTTTTTGGGCTGAAATGGGCCTTAGGCCTTTTTATTTGGACTGAAGATTTTGAAATGGGCTTCCCAATTTTGAATTTTGAAATGGATTGCTTTTCTTTTTTTGGGCTTTTTTTTATTATTATTATTAACATAATAAGATGTGTGTTTGGGTCTAGGGATTACCCAATTTATTAGGTGGGACCATGGCTCGCCTAAATCTTAGGGTTCACCCTCTATCCTAAGGCTTGGTCCTAAGGTCTAATAACTAGGGCTTAGTAAACAGTTCAGCTAAATAGTATACTGTAATAAAATATATACAAAATGATACATACATACGAAGAAGTATGTCGGATGATGACCGATGATCATAGCAAAGAGACTAGTTAAAGTTGACCAAGCTGCTAACCAAATTAATTTCCAAACTAAATCAACGCGCCAGGTAATTCAAAGCTAATTTCCAAACCATACTCAGGTCGTAAAAGATAAACCAACAATGTTGGCTGCGATAAAAAGCTAGTCAAATGAGGTTTCCAAGCCCATAACTGCGCATCAAGCCCAGGGCGCAACCGTTGTCAACTTAAAAGGCCAAAATCGATTCCATGCCGACGAGTCCAACCCAAGTCACAAAAGCAAATGTACCTCAGTATGAGTATGAAACAGAGTTGTCTCGAATTAAGCCAATATTGCGACGGGAAAAGGGTGACAGGTAAAATGCTGGATCAAGTAATACGCAAATGCTCAAACGAAGTCCAATGCCAGAAGCAACAATAACCCACATGTGAAGTGGTTTGTCCAACCCAGCCGAAACCAAATGCAAGTCTGATCTAAATCACCAAACGGGAGGAACACCGAGGCCTCAATTCACCAACAGGCCATCTCAGATCAAAACATATAGCAACAACATATAGTTCACAGAGGCCGATAGGCTCAATACTGTCATCAAAAACAAGTAAGGAAACAAATTAAATCGGTTTCAAGACTGCCGAACTAAGTTGATCCGTAAGTCTCAACAGGTCAGTTTAAGTCGAGTTGACTTGGTAATACAATCCAAAATTAAACTGAGCTTCAGCTTAAATTAAACCAAACGGATCCTTAGCAGCATGAGTCCAACATCCAAATCGCTGCAAGCCAACGAACTGACAGATCTGAAGCAACACAAAGTCTAAACTATGGTTTCCAGTTCATTCAGAGATAATTAGCAAATCTAAGAAAGGACACGAAATGTGGTTGAGCGCAACTGAATCGGACGGGGTCGAAAAGCCACGTATGAGCAAGTATTTCAGCAGGAAAAGTGAATCCAGGCAAAACCGATAATTATCAAAATCGAACAGAAAACCCATCGAAGTTCAAGCTCATAATATTCAGGTTAAAGCCAACAATAGTCTCCATGAGCTAAGCCAAAATCTGAAACATTGAATGCGGACTTCAGGAGAAGACGGAGGCGATTTCTTACCTAGCTTACCTTTCTCGGTTTATTATTAAAGAAGGAAAATCGAGTTCTGGGACAAACGCAGGGTGCAAGGGGGCGGTGACGACGGTAGTAATTCTTCGAAGGCCGGGGCGGCGAAGCTCACCACCGGGATAACGCGACAGGGAGCGCTTCTCTCCTTCTCCTTCTCAACTGTGACTTCCTTAGTTCGAGAGGACTGGGTTCGTGAAGGTCGACGCGGTCGCTAACAGAATGTTGATGGAGGTCAGAGTGGAGGTGGAAAATCGGGAGTGAGGAGGACAAAGAATGCGCAAAGACGGTGTTTCTAATTCGTCAGCAAAGTTGCAAAATTATTGCTGGTGGTGATAATTGATGTTGAAGAGGAGGAAAGATGTTGGGGATGGATGACAGTCAGTGGGGTGGAATTTCTCCGATGGTGGTGGTTGCAGAGATCAACCGAGAGAAGGATTCTGGGTTTGAATTTCTTCAAGTTCAAGTTGTAGTGATGGAGAAAACGTGGGAGATGATGAAGATGACAGGAATGAGTTGAAGAATGCTTTGATTTCAGACATGGAGATTGGCATATTTCAGAGAGAGGAGAGGAAGAACGAAGGCTTGGAGATGGGACTTTTGTTTTCTCATGTTTTGCAATCTCGACGTATCTGTCGAAGACCACCGTGAAAATGTCGATAAGAAAAGGGTCACCCAACTCGGCGGCCACTGTAGGGTTTTTGTTGTTGTTCTTCTTTTATAATAGAAAACTGGGCTCTATAAGAGGAGAGTCCGCAGATTTTTTTAATGGGCTGTCTTAAACAAAAGTGGGCTTCATTTGGATGTGGGTTTAAAAAAGAAGAAAATGGGCTTGAGTTTGGGCTGCTGAGTTTGACTAAATACTGGACTAAAACCAAGCTTGGTCCACTGAAAAATGAGAAAGGAAAAGGACCACCACAATAGAACTTCATACAAAATGAGGGAGAGAAAATAAAGGCTATAACTCGACATGAGTAAAATCATCAGAAACATATATGCAGAGTAAGACTAAAAGGGTAGTCAAAAAATAAAATGTTTTACTTACAAAATAACAACATAAAAAAGATAAAATAATAAGTTAAAAAAAGTAATGAATAAATACCCACGACTAAGGAAATAAACATGAAAATAACCAAATAGATAAATAAATAAAAGGGTAAGTCTACAACAAATTATTGTTTGAAAATTGCCGGAAAACTGGGTTTTTTTAAAATGCTTGAAGATTGGTTTAAAATTCTGTCGTAAAACGATGGTTTCATTTTAACATGCACGCTAATACGTTTTGAAAAAGAAAGACGACGACCCCTCTTATTTCATTTCTTATTTCGGAATTTGCTTTATGGGGTGAGATTTTTGGTGTCTACAGATGGCTCCCCTTGATTCAATTCTGCAATAGAAGACTTGTAGAATTGGATCAAGGTTGACGGGGCGCCAAAAATTCTCACTGCGGTTTAGTGGTGCATTGGGATGCGACCGTGAGTGTATGAATGCGGCAGGAGATGATATGATTGCTGAATGCACGAGGGCTTATGACGAGCCTCGACTAGACTCCGATGTCTAGCTCTAGGACTTATGACGAGCCTAGATGATTGAAAGTATGAGGACTTATGACGAGCCTCGGTTAGACCTCTTGATATCTAATCCTAGGACTTATGACGAGCATAGGATACTAACAATAGATAGGTTGGTGTGCACGAGGACTTATGACGAGCCTCAACTAGACCTCTTGACATCTAGCTATAGGACTTATGACGAGCCTATAATGCAATTGAAAGTATGAGGACTTAGGAGTGCCTTAACTAGACCTCTTGACATCTAGCTATAGGACTTATGACGAGCCTATAATACTAACAATTAGATTGATTTGGGGTGCACGAGGACTTATGACGAGCCTTAACTAGACCTCTTGACATCTAGCTATAGGACTTATGACGAGCCTATAATGCAATTGAAAGTACGAGGACTTAGGAGTGCCTCAACTAGACCTCTTGACATCTAGCTATAGGACTTATGACGAGCCTATAATACTAACAATTAGATTGATTTGGGGTGCACGAGGACTTATGACGAGCCTCGGTTAGACCTCTTGATATCTAATCCTAGGACTTATGACGAGCATAGGATACTAACAATAGAGGTTGGTGTGCACGAGGACTTATGACGAGCCTCAACTAGACCTCTTGACATCTAGCTATAGGACTTATGACGAGCCTATAATGCAATTGAAAGTATGAGGACTTAGGAGTGCCTTAACTAGACCTCTTGACATCTAGCTAGGACTTATGACGAGCCTATAATACTAAGAATATAGATTGATTTGGGGTGCACGAGGACTTATGACGAGCCTCAACTAGACCTCTTGACATCTAGCTATAGGACTTATGACGAGCCTATAATGCAATTGAAAGTACGAGGACTTAGGAGTGCCTCAACTAGACCTCTTGACATCTAGCTATAGGACTTATGACGAGCCTATAATACTAACAATTAGATTGATTTGGGTGTGCACGAGGACTTATGACGAGCCTCGGTTAGACCTCTTGATATCTAATCCTAGGACTTATGACGAGCATAGGATACTAACAATAGATAGGTTGGTGTGCACGAGGACTTATGACGAGCCTCAACTAGACCTCTTGACATCTAGCTATAGGACTTACGAGCCTATAATGCAATTGAAAGTATGAGGACTTAGGAGTGCCTTAACTAGACCTCTTGACATCTAGCTATAAGACTTATGACGAGCCTATAATACTAACAATTAGATTGATTTGGGGTGCACGAGGACTTATGACGAGCCTCAACTAGACCTCTTGACATCTAGCTATAGGACTTATGACGAGCCTATAATGCAATTGAAAGTACGAGGACTTAGGAGTGCCTCAACTAGACCTCTTGACATCTAGCTATAGGACTTATGACGAGCCTATAATACTAACAATTAGATTGATTTGGGGTGCACGAGGACTTATGACGAGCCTCAACTAGACCTCTTGACATCTAGCTATAGGACTTATGACGACCTATAATGCAATTGAAAGTACGAGGACTTAGGAGTGCCTCAACTAGACCTCTTGACATCTAGCTATAGGACTTATGACGAGCCTATAATACTTTAATGGAGAGTACCATACTAGTAGCGTAATAGCTGCCTAGCAGGTGGATGTGAAACGATCTTACGCTAGTAGCGTAATAGCTGCCTAACGAAGGAAAAACGGCGGGGGACCGCACTAGTAGCGTAATAGCTGCCTAGTGGGTTATGAAATGAACGATCTCGCACTAGTAGCGTAATAGCTGCCTAGTGGAGGGAAAAACGGCGGGACCACACTAGTAGCGTAATAGTTGCCTAGTGGGTTATGAAATGAACGATCTCGCACTAGTAGCATAATAGCTGCCTAGCAGGTGGATGTGAAACGATCTTACGCTAGTAGCGTAATAGCTTCCTAGCGAAGGAAAAATGGCGGGACCGCACTAGTAGTGTAATAGCTGCCTAGTGGGTTATGAAATGAACGATCTCGCACTAGTAGCGTAATAGCTGCCTAGTGGAGGGAAAAACGGCGGGACCACACTAGTAGCGTAATAGCTGCCTAGTGGGTTATGAAATGAACGATCTCGCACTAGTAGCGTAATAACTGCCTAGTGGAGGAAAAACGGCGGGACCACACTAGTAGCGTAATAGCTGCCTAGCAGGTGTAAAATGAAAGGCGACCGTACTAGTAGCGCAATTCTGTCTAGCAGGTATAAAAAAAATTTGACCGCACTAGTCGCAAAAGCTGCCTAGCGGGTGTGAAGATGCGTCAGACAGTGAGCAAATTTTGTGGGTATATGCAGATGATATGTGATGTGAGGTGATTAACCAATGTATTAATTGAATTAAACTCCCTGTTTGTGGATGTAGGTTTTTGTGTGAGCAGACGGCTCCAGAGTTGTTTCAAATTTTGAGATGACTTTGGCATGTGGTGATGGCTCCGGTGCGGACGGGTGGCTTCAGTGTGGTCGGAGGGCTCCGACATGATTCATGACCCCATTATGAGCAACGGCTCTGGGGTGGTTGGTGGGTTTCGATTTGGATTGAGATTTTGAGTCGAATGGTGGGTTGATGTGATTGGTGGACTGCGTTGTGTTTGACGTATTTTGAGGTGGTAGATAAATTCTTGGTCATGGATGGATGGCCTCGGCCCGGTTATGACTTCAGGGTTCTCTCATGATGGCTCCAGGATAGCTCGGGATGGCTCCGGGAAGGGCTACAAGATGGCTCTATTTGGTGATAGCGAGGAAGAAAGGGGCATTTTTCCTTTGAGGTGGTCGCACCCTGGGCGGGCTGCCTACGTACTCAATTCCGTATTGAGATCAGACCTGACGTAGTTCGAAATTCTGTAGGCAAGACCTTGGTGATGAAATAGATCTGACGTGGATTTGAGGTGGCTCCGTATTGTTCTCGGACTGTTAGGATGCCCCTGTGTAGTTCCAAGGATGGTTTCAATGTGGATGATGGCTCTGTACGGCTCTAGCTTGGCTTTTGGGAGAGGCGCCAATGAGGCTCGAGTATGACAGTGGATGGTTCCAGAGGTTGTCTTTGTACGGCTTAGGATGGCCTTATTTTGGTTCGATGTAGCTCAAAGGTAGCCTGGGATGGCTCTGAATGCTTCGATGTAGTTCGGGGATGGCCCCGGATGGCTTCATAATGATCCGACGTAGCTCAAAGATAGCCCGGAATGGCTTCAACTTGATTTCCTTTGATAGGAAGTTTTACTTCAACTGCAGCAACTGAAGTCGACTCTCAGCGAGACTAAGCAGAGTTCTTACCAATCAGATGTTGATGAAGGAGTGCTTATGATGCATGCGAATATTAAATGCTAGATACGATGCAAAATGCATATGCAGTTTTTGTAGAGAAGGCACGGTCCTATCTCTATTAATATGAGGTTTACGAATATAAGACATCATCGATTCGATCTTGAATGATTGTTGAATTGGAAGGCGTGAATCATTTTCCTCTCATGGAGGGATACGGGTCAATCTCTCGTGAGTTTGGCTGTGTGTGCAAAGCGGTGTGATGATACTCTCGATGCTTAGAGCAGTATTTTCCTGAGAATTTCCTTTCGAGGTTCTGGACTTTCCGATCCTCACAAATTCCTCACTTGCAATGAGATTAGCTGTTTATGATTTGGTGCCTCGATCAAAGAATCACTCGCACTCGAAAGACCTTGTAGGGTAAGGTCACACTCTTCCGCTCATGGTCCCTTTGGGATGATGGGACATATTGATAACGAGTATGAAGCTTATGATTCATGTTTCAGATCCGGTACTTTCAGTTAACGCTCATTAACTTATGAGTCAGAGGTCTTTATTGGGTTGTAACGGGGATGAGGGGTATGATGCATGTCACATGGGACTGTGGGATTTATTTGGGAATTGTGGAGCTTTTGTGCAATAAAGGACATGTTTCACCTTTGCCATGGGTGGAATGATTAGACGGGTTTTGATAACCCTTTATTGGTTTCTTCGGGACATCAGTGATCCTTTTGCTTATTTTCTCCTTCTTCTTTGGTGTGTGATTTTCTCTTTCCTGCTTTCTGCTTTTGGAATCGCATGGGCTCATCGACCTTCTTGGGCATTCTCTGCTTACTTTTTTGGCTTTCAGCTTTGAGTTTTATTGACTCGCTAATCTTCTCAAACATTTCGATGTTCTTTTTTGGTGTCTGACTTTGGAGTCGCATTGACTCACTGATTCCTTTGGACATTTTCGTTTGTTGTTCTTGTGAAATGGTGGGGAGAGACTATGACTCCGGCTCTTTCGAGATCCTCTATTGCAAGGGCAAGTAAGTATATGTACGTGGGTTGGCATGTTGTGGAGTTCACAAAAAAAGGTTTATCGTGAAAGGCTCAGCGGGGCTCACTAAGGGATTATGTACAGGGCAGCCAAAGCTTTTGGTTTGTGGAGATTTTTATTCCTAAGTGCCTCATCATTCTCGTTAGTCAATGATTGTTTTCTTACTACTTCTCGGATCTTTGCATGAATCACAGTTTGTGTCTCGTTTATCGGCATTGATCTCACTATGTATTGTGCCTCTCCATGTGATGAAGAAATGCACATGCCTCTCGTGGTTTTACCTCCATTGGCTCTCTCTTCCTTCCCTCGTCGCTCAGGGGATAATCCAATACACTCAACTAAAATTCCAAGGAAAATACCGCTCTTCGCATGCCACACATTCGGTTTGTGGTGCTGGTTTTGATTAGACCCTTGTGTTCATTGACGGGTCGAGAGTTTAATGGTTCACGCACTCTATTCAATCAACCTCTCAAGATTTTCGCCAAAAATGTCGCTTCGATACGAATATATGCAAATGCAACTATCTACAATGCAATTTATTTTGGTAACATGGAATTACTATGTATAAGATGCATGAAATGCTGAAAAACGATGAATGGAAATGGTTGACTTTGGATTTTGACCGAATGATTTTTTGTTCTATGGTTTTCTTTTGGATGCAATACATGCGTGGTATGGCTACACCTAATCTCGCTTGAGTCGGTTTCAGTTGAGGATCCACGATGTTCATCTCGCCAATAATGGTTCTTTAGGCGGTCAATTGCTGAGTGGGTCCCGGAAGAAACGTGACCCCACATGTTTTAGCTGGAAATCGAACCTTGACCGCCTAAGGAGTGGTAATCCCTATATTGCGCCAGTCAACATGATAAAACTGTCTTGTTCTTCCTGTGATTCCTGGATAGGTCAAACAAAAGGGGGAGGGATGGGATGCAACCCTTCAAACACTTTCATTACAATAAAACATGACTCAACCACTTTCTGTCACTTTCGTCATGGATTAACACATGGTCCTGCATGGCTCGGTGATGCCTCAGGAAAGTGCGCCTTCGTGGTCTAGGATGAACGTCTTAGCTCTAAAGAAGATACCTCCCCTCTGTCTATCAGCTCTTGGATTGCGTTCTTTAGTGTGGTACACTCATCGGTGGTGTGTCCCCGGATTCTATGATAGTCGCAGTATTCATGCAAATGTGGCCCAAGTTTTTTTATTCTTGACCTTGTATTGAAAAGTGCTAGATGACCTCCCTCGACTAATATTTTCAATGCTTCGCTGAGCGACAGTCCGAGGTTCGAAAGTTGTCCCTGTGAGCTTTGTCCGAGTGTACGTTCCCTTCTTTCCATGATTTCAGGTTGATCTGTCAATTTGATTTCAGTGTCCTCCAAAGCAATCACGGCCGCCATCAATCGTTTGAAGTCACAAATACCCAGGTATCTCAACTGGCATTGGTACTCTTCTCTCAGGCCAGAAATCACCATTCGTATTTGTTCTTCCTCATTTGGTCGATCATTTGCCCAGCCTTCACCCTCCATCTTTCTATGAATTCCCTCACAGTTTCGCCATGGTTTTGACGGGTGATTTCTAAATCTCTGTGTGTAACTTCATGATGAAAGTTACCACCGTATTGAGTGAGAAATTCAAAGTACAGGTCTTTGCTTGACTTTCCTTTCAAATCCAGACCCATAATCCAAGAGTAAGCAGGCCCCTCTAAGTAGAATCTAAAGCACGCGGCCTTCAGCTCATCGGATAGACCATGTAGATCCATGAGCTTATCATACCTATCAACGTGATGCCTTGGGTTTCCAATCCCTTCATACTTCTTCATTTCAGGCAGACTCATGCCCTTTTGCAGACGAGCATCAGGATACGGGTTAGTTGGCTCCCAACCTGCATACTTAAAACGTTGGGCTAGCTCTAGTTCCGCCTTCAGTTCTTTCACTAATTCTTTCATTGGACCCACTCTGAGATCAAGGTTTTGGATTGAAATGGCTTTCTCAGGGTAGCCGGTGTCAAGAGATTGAGAGGGCAGTATTGTTCCTGGTTGAAGGTGTTGGCTTGAATTTGACGAGTGATGAGGTATTTGCCAAGGAAGGACGTATTTTTGTGTGGGCAAGGAGAGGTTTAAGCCGGAACGCACCATGGGGGAAGATGGGCCCTGGGTCTTACCCTTATCACAGACCATTTGTGGTTGCCAATTTCCTCTGGTGGCGGTTGGGGTTCTCAGAGTTGCACTGTACATAGGTGAAGAAGGCATGCTTGGTGTGGTTCGGGCTTGGACAGAGAGAGTGTGATGATCCATTGCTTGAAACTCATAGGCATCGTATGCAGAGTAAGTTGGAGAGTTCTTGTAACTGCTATCCGACCCCGCATAGACCCTAGTTACTCTTCTTTGGACAAATTCTTCTATCTTCAGGTTTTTTTCCAAGTCATCAGCAAGGTCATGGATCAATCTTTCGTGAACAAATCGACCTTCAACTGTTTGATCATGTCGAGGGGCTCGCTCCATCTTTTCTGCCGTTGCTATAGGTAGACTGGTCTTCTTTCTTTCTATTTGCCAACTGTCACGAATACCTGCATGCACAAGGATTAGAATGAAGAAGAAAAGGTAATATCAGTATGTTTTATTAAACAAAAATTTGTTGTGTGATGAATGTGAATGATTGTTGGTGCGAAACGATTTATCTTGAAAATGTTGAGAGATAGGCGTCACTTTATTTCATCAATTTTTTAAAGGGGATGTATCCGTAAACACCGTAAATTTCACCCCATAAAGCAAAGTTTTGAGAGTGATAGATAAAACGTGAAGGGTCGCCACGTTTGTTCCTTTCTTTAAACAAGACGTGCATGCCAAAAGAAACCGAGTTTTTGGAAAACAATTTTAAGAAACCGTGTTTTCAAAGTGGCGGATTTTCTCAATATGAATTTTGACGCTCGGTCATTCGCAAAGAAAATAGGGAGTGGGAAACCCTATACACATTGATCTAAATAAATTTAAAGGGAATGTATAAACCTATACATGCAATCTACTCAGAAATGGATAAGAGGGGAAAGAAACATAGGGGAAAGCCTATACATCATCAATCCTTAAAAGTCATTAAAAGGGGGAATTTTGAGCTAAACTTCTTCTAAACTCCTCCGGTCCGTCTTCGGGCTTCTGAATGACTGCTCACGCTCGGCCTCCTGGTCGGCTACTCGCTCATCTTTGGGTTCTTAAGCGGCTGCTCGCTCGTCTTTGGATTCTTGACCGGCTGCACGCTTATCTTCGGGCTCTTGACCGGCTACACGCTTGTCTTCGGAATCTTAACCGGCTGCACGCTTGTCTTCGGGTGCTTGACCGACTGCTGGCTCATTTTCAGGCTTTCACAGCGAAGCAAAACTGTGATCAAACAAAACGGGTTGGTGTTCTTCTGATTTTCAATAGTTTGAACCCGAACCGGTGTCTCTAGTCTTCATGTCGTTTGGCTCAGGTTGGTACGCCTCTGATTTTGTAATTGAACGGTTGGCGTCGGTCTTCATGTCGCTCGGCTAGCTCCACAGGTTGGTGCGCCTCTGATTTTTAGCTCGATCCGCTCCGACGAGGGAGATGAGGGATATTCTTGAGAAAGGAAAAGGTGAATGATCGAGCACAAAATCTTATGTGAAAATCCACCACTTTTGTGAAAACACGAAATGACTAGTACGCTCCACAGTAATGACCGCTGCTCTTGAAGGTGAGTAGAACTTCAAAAATAGCGGGTCACGACATGGGGACTAAATCATTTATTTTGAAATACGTTTATGAAAATCAACTTTGAAAACCGTTTTTGAAAACTATTTTGAAATAATGTTGGTGAAAAATGTTGTTTGAAATTCGTTTGTAGAAAGTAGGTTTGTAGAAAGTAGGTTTTCGAAATCTATTTATGAAAATTGTTTTGGAATAACATTCTAAAGATGAAGTGGCAAGATTAAAACCGCAAATGTTTATGAGAAAAATTTAGGTGGGATTTGAAATTAAGCGAGCTCGTAAAACAGCTTTAAGAGATGTGCAAAAGAGAATTCCGAACGTTTTGAAACAGATTGGTTGGAAAAAGCGGTTTGCACACATGCATAGCAAGAAGTAAATCGTGGCTGTATTTGATGTGGAGTTGTAAGTGTTAGTGTTGGGATAATCACTTTCCAGGTCAATTATGATTTCGTCTCTCCGGGGGAACCATCGTCCCTTCACTGTCATCTCTCGGGGTTTTTCTCTGCTATGCCCCTTGCGGGGCACGTCATCAAGAAAGTCCGGAGTGCTTAAGTTCGAAAGGTCCGGATACCCGAAGTGATAAGGAAACATACGCCACGGCCAGTGATGATCCGACAACACCCCACTTTTGGGAAACTCGGGGAAGTATTGCATGGGAACGGGTCTCTCGTCATCTGCACGGTCAGGTGTGTCTAAAGTCCAAATTATTCACTGACTACGTTGTACCATGTATGGGTATCCGGTAAATACGGGATCCTCTATGGATGTGTAGCGTGACATTGGGCTTTAGAGACACCCGTGGCGCAGAGGAACAATGGAGAACTGAGCCCATGCAATCTTCAAGGTAAGGCAAAGAGGTGGTCAGACAGGCGGCATACAAAGGGGGTGACTACCCATAAAATCTTAGACACCGGATTAGGCAGCTGGACACTGAAGGCTCATGGTTCACTATATGCTGGCTTAAACTCGGATAATGAAGGATATTTTTGGATCATGAGCCTGCAGGGCGTAGGTCGATGACCATCTTGCCCCGTGGGTTAGCCATTTATATAAATGACCCAGCTCATGGGAAATCAACCGTGGACCGGTCGGGATTCCGTGACTCGTGGATAAATCGGGTGACACAGAGGAATGCATGTCCTAAGCTACCCTCCCAATGCACCCCACAATCATAACATAAATATAAAAGCGATGAAGTCAGTACCAACCTATTTGCTAAGGATTTTTTCTTGAAAGTGATTCCAAATTGGTTGCTTATTAACCTAGAGGGAAGTTAGCTTCATTCAATCCTAAGTGTCTCTTTCTAATCGTGAGCTAATCATTAACCCAATTGTTGTAATGTTTGTTGAGGATCTAACAAATCCTATCTGTCCTCATCAGATACACACTCTAAGTGTGGAATAGAGTAATCCTAGAGGCTTTGAAGAGAATCTCTTGAAGGTTTTGAAAGAAGTGGGGAAGTCCCGACAATTTTGAATGGAGTTCAGTCTTCCTTGAGTTTGAGAAAAACTTACTCAAGTTTTCCCCAGCAGAGTCGCCATTCTGTGGAGGGTGATTTTTCGGTATGAGGGGGGGCTATCTAAATATGGTTTTTGACTGAAAAGCCTAGATCCTAAAATGCCATTCTGTGGAGGGTGAAAACCCGTTATTCTGGCATCCCTCAAATACCTACTTCATCGTCCGTCTTTCCCAGAAAGCTTAAGGGGAATGCTAGTGAGCAATACACCCGCTCTCGATGGGCTCCACGCGGACTTATGCCTCTATAAGGCGGAGTTGACTAGAGTCGCCACCTAGTTTGACCTAAGATACTAGGAAGGAAGGGAAGGAGGGTTCTAAGAACCGTTGGTTGACTCTGAAATTGTTGCCTACGGATAGGACTTATCTGGTCATTTGCAGAGATCCTATTGTGGGTTCGCACTGGGTTACACCCCTTAGAAGTGGCAACGACCACGACTTCGGATTGGTGCCCGAGGAAACCTCGGTCTCCAATTGTCGGGATTGTCTTCTTTCAAAACCTTTTTAGAGAGATTCATTTAAAAGCCAAGGATAGGATTAGGATGAGAAGAGAGAGAGAGTGGATGAGGCGAGCTTTTCTGCCAAGCTAGCGCCAAGAGGAAGAATTGGTGAATTCGGATGAGTATAGAATGAAGATTTAGAAAAAGTCTAAGGTTGAGTGAATGAACGAGACATGGAGTCTGATGGTTTGAAGTTTGCGGGAGCCAAAGAAGGTTTGAGTGTTTTGAGAGGTATGGAGAACACCTTAGTATGGGAAAAGGGTTTTTTATTTGGAGTGGGGTCGCACCCTAGATGGGCTGCCTACGTACTCAACTCCCTGTTGAGATCAGACCTTACGTAGTTCACGGGCATTTTGGGGTTTTCTGAGATGTTTGAAGTTTCGAGAAGTTTCGGGTTTGAGAGGTTAGTCTGTGAGACGCTCGGGTCTATGAGACATTTGGGAGGTTCATATAATGAGAGGTATGGGATATCAAGGTCTGTGAGACGCTCGGGTCTGTGAGACGTCTGAATCTTAAAATGGTGGAGAGATTGTAATGTTCGAGTCTGTGAGGCGCTCGGGCCTATGAGACTTTGGAAGCTTGAGAGAAGCTAGAATTTGCAAGAGGATCTGAGTTTAAGGTGAGTTGGAGTTTGAATGATGACTTGAGTATGTGAGGCAACTGGGATTTGGGAGAGATCCTGAGTTTTTCGGATTTGAGATTATGAAAGGGTCGATGTTTTGGGAATTTTGAATTTAGAGTGAAATGATGGTGGACTGAATTGTTTGGAGGAATAATTGTCAAAATTGCCTTTTAAAGTTTTTTTAAAAATCGAAGATTCATTTTTTGTTGTAAAAGGGCGGATAATCCCGAGGGATTACCCTATGTACCCCTCGAACACGACACTTAATTAATGGTAAGTGCCGAGGCTCGAAAGATGGGGCAATAAATTTATGTCGAAAAAATAGGATTTAGAGAGAAACACCATGAATGAGATGTTCTCGGTCAAACCCTAATAACGTCTCTAACTCCCGGGTTTTAAAACATTAAAAAAAAACAAAAACATTGAAATCGAGCGGAAGGGAGTTAGACGATTCTAAAATCCCGGCTGCAACTAGGAAGGTCGTTACTTCCCTAGCACCCGCCTTGTAAAAATCTAGACTGCAATTAGGGGAGGTTTGTCACCCTAATGCCCCGCCCAAAGAGTTCCAGACTGCGACAAGGGAGATTTTGACCCCAGTGCCCCGCCTCGGATTTTTTGTTTTGGAAGGGAGACAAGCGATGTCTAACTAGGAAGAAAACGTGTTGAAAGTGTTAGACATTTCCCGTGTTCCCCGAAAACGGTTTAGTTTTGAGTTTGAAAACTGAGATGGAGATTTTTTGAAGTTGTTCAGAATTCTCGATGAAGAAACACAGATTTTGAGAAATGTTTTTAGGAGAAAACTTTCTGTATATGTGAGAAGAACTTTCTGCCTTTGAGAAGAGTTTTCTATGATGTGAGAAGAGTTTTTCCTTTAAAATTCCACAAAATGGTTTCTTTGAAATCTGAAAATCTTGATGAAACTTGGATAAAATGATGGTTTGAAATTCTTTTTGGATTTTTTGAAGTTTGAATGGGATTTACAAGTTGAGTTTGAATTGGATTTTGAATGTGAACTAAAGGGGATTAGACTGAATTGAATTGGACTGAATTGAAATGAGTTGGGTTGAATTGAGTTCGGTTTGGGGTTAGAAAATGAGTCGGGTCAAAGTTAGACCGGGTCAAAGCTGGATTGGGTCAAAGTTGAGGTTGGTCAAAGTCTAGATTAGTCAAAGTTGAGATTGGTCAAAGTTAGACCGGGTCAAAGTAGAGATGGATCAAAGTCAAAGGTCAAAGTCAGGGGTCAAAGTTGGATGTCAAAATTGGGGGTCAAAGTTGGAGGTCAAAGTTGGGGGTCAAAGTTGGAGGTCAAAGTTGGGGGTCAAGGTCAAAGTTTGGGGTCAAGGTCAATAGTTAGGTCAAGGTAAGGTTGGACTTGGTCAAAGTTGAACCAAAATGGGCTTAGACCAAAGTGGGCTTGGGTCAAATTGGGCTTGGGCATGATTTGGCTTGAAATACCCCAAACCTAAGTATGTTAAGTAAACATCAAATCATGATGTAGTAGGGCTAAAATATGCCTTAGAAAGATTGGTAGACAATTAAACCAAGGAAAACACAAGAAAGTGCCTTAAGGGCAATCAGGGCAAAAACGTGCTCTAAGCTTGGAGAGACTTGGGTGAGTACCCAAATATCATGGTAAGACCTTAGTAATATTCTAATGGTCATTTTAAATCAATTAGCAAAGAAAACAAAGCTTGAAAACAAGTTAAAACACAAAATGTGCTTTAAGAAGTCTTAAAGCACATTTTTGAGAAATTGTCTTAGAATTGAGTTTTGAGTGGCTAAATGTCCATCATTACTCTTTAATCAACATGTGTACTAATTAGTATCACATTAGGAGGTCTAAATCAATGGGAAATCAAAAATTTCCCGATTATGTGCCTTGTTAGTGAATAGTAACTATTTAGTGACTAGTTTAAGTTTTAATCAATATAAGTCAATTAATTGGTCAACAAAGACCATGTTAGCCTTATATTAAGTGGGTGGCCGGTTTTTTATGTGGGGAGTCACCACATGAGTCATCAAATGAGAAAGGAAAAGAAGAGATAAGTAAAGAAGTTACTATTGCTTTATTAAAGCAAAATATCTTATATTAGCTCACTTCTCTCCTTTATTCTCCATTTCTCTCCTTCACCCACGGTTTCTTCTTCTCTCTCTGTTCCAAAACCGAGAGTGTTGCTTCTCCATGGTTCTCCATCTTCAATCACTTGCCAAATACAACTCCAAGCTCCAAATCCAAAACAAATTGCATATTTGTCTTAGTTAGGTCAAGACCTATCTTTCTATCTTTTCAAATCTTTCAAAGCTCCATTTTGGTGCCATGAGAAAACTCCATTAATGGGGGAAAATCAAGTTTGAAGAGCTCATTAGCTTCTCCATTCTTAAGGTAACGAAAATGTAAGAAAAACCATGTTCCATCATTTCTTGTACATGGCCGAAAATTCCTTCTCATGGGGCTATGTTTTTATGCCTTGTTCTAGCTTGATTTATTCACCAAGGACTAGTGGAGGTCCTATTTCATTCAATGCCAAAGTCTACCTTGAGACTTCAAAGGTAATCATCCACTTTTATGCCTTAGAACACATTTCTAACCTAGGTTTTTATTCCTTGAGGTTAGTGCATTGTTTAGTACTCATATGAGTCCTTAAATATTGATTAGAACATTGGCAAAAGGAGTTTAAGTGGTGGCCGAGATCTATGCAAGAAGAAGGCCTAAGGAGGAGATTAAGATAAGCTTTTGAGAAAACAAGGTAAAATGCTTACCTAATGGTGGTTTAAGATTAAGGAATGAGTTTTAGATAAATACCAATGTGGCTTAGAGCTTACATTGTGTATTGGGTTATAGAACCTAAGAAAAAGAACTTAAACAAGCTTATGAACTTGTGATTAAGGAGCTAATGAGAATGAGTTAGTAATATAAGTTTAAGGTGGATTTTAAGAGCATTATAACTACTATGAGATTGATGAGTGTATTTGCAGGTTGAAAGCTTATATATGTGGGAAATTCAGTGTTTAAGTTTAAGTCATTTAAGGGCCTAAGAGCCATGTCATTTAAGAGCCTTAGTGCTATGCAATTTAAGATTATTGCAATATATTGAGTTTGTTGTGAATGAGTTGGTTTGGGTGATGAGATATGATGAGAAAGAACTTGAGGGTGTGAGATGGTTAAATGAGGAAAATAATGTGTTTGGGCATGCTATGATGCTAGAGGTGCTATGTCAAAATTTGAGTAGAAAATAAGTGTTTAGGCGATGGTGGTGAACTAATATGACCTAGGATTTACTAGGAAATTATAAGGAATTTGAGTGGAGATTAGTTAATTAAGGAGTCCTTGAGGTTTAGGATGACCTAGAGATGTCTAGGAGGAGTTAGAGGAATGGTGAGTGTTTTGAGCACACCAAAATCATGAGATGAGGAATATAAGAAGTGTGCATAAGATTAAGGAGAAGGTGTAATGATTAAGATGATTTGAATATGTTCTAAAGGGAATTAATGACTAAGGAAGTACTAGGAAGTTTTAGAGGTTGTCTTGATGAAAAAGGGGTGAGATAAAGTGTGGTAATGAGTTATAATGACTTAGGCATTACCTTGGAGGATTTAAGAATCAAGAGAATGTAATTGAGCATGCAGGACTTAGGCAAATGTTGGTAAACAACTAGGAAGGAAATAAGGTGTTGGTGGATGGAAGCTTAAGCTTAGGAAGGAACTTTAAGTAAATGCATAAAAGGATTTTCGATGGTGAAAGATGCTTGGGAGATGATGTTATAGTGGTGAGGAAAACATTTGGCATAGTGATTACATTAAGTATGAACCACCACTTAGAACCTAGAGGAAAACGTTACAAGTGTTAGCATTATTACAAGGAAAATGCATAATGACTAAGGTGGATCTTGGTGGATGATTTAAGGTATTTAAAGGAGGGCTTAAGGTGTATTTGAGGTGCCCAAATGAGGTTATAACATATTAGAATATATGAGGAGAAGTTTGTAGTTGAAAGAGAATTTAGAAACAAGTTTCTAGAGCCGACCGGCCTTAGGACCGGACTTGCAAGGTCGGTCGGGCTCTGTTACAATACCGGAAAATGTTTCTGGAATGGACCGGACATGGGACCGGACTTGTCAAGTCCGGTCGGGCTTAAATTTTGTACGGTAATAAGTCTCTGGAATCGACCGGACATAGACCGGACTTGTAAGTCCGGGGTAGAATTTTCAAACAGTAAAGGGTACTGGAACGGACCGGACTTGGCAAGTCCGGTCGGTAAGTCCGGTCGAGCCTAAAAACAAAAAAAAAAAAGAAATTTTGAATTCAAAAAAATGGCAATGGGTAATAAGGTATGCCTTTGGTGGGGTAGTAATGATTGGGACCCTAAGAACTTATGGAATTAAGATAAGTTAAGTATAAACTTGAAAGTTTAAGATTAAGTTTGTAAGATTGAGTTGTAAGACTTAAGAGATGTTAGGTGGGGATCATTAAGGAATTAAGTAAGTTAAACAAGTTAAGTAAGTCATATTAAGTTAAGTGATTAACAACCTAAAACTGAAAAATGTTTTAGGACTTGGGAGTTGGGACTCCGAAAGAGAGTAAGCCGCCGAACGACCAACGGTGAACGGTACAGTTCTCTTGTGACCTGCTTGCTAACGAGGTGTCCCTCGGCTTGTGTGTATTTGTTTGTGTGCTCACTAAACAAGATAAAGCATGCAACCGGAACATATTATATATATATTGTATTGTTGTGTGATGTTTGAAAACTAACACAACATACCGTGAGAACTTACTAACCAATGTTTAGTAAGGAATTGAGTGAGATTAAGGAACGCCCCTAATGAGGGACGATATGAACCGAAAGAGGTTAACCAACAAACATGGTCTTGAGACTATTACTAACTGGAACTTGAGTGAGGAATCCCGGGACCGATCTCCGGTCATGCATGCTAAGGAAAAAGGGGGACGGTATCTGAATCAGATCCGCCCTCCGCTTAAGGACTTGTCTTCGGACTTGTAGCCTAGGGCCGGTTGCCGGCTCAGCTACGCTGGATTCCCGTCCAGGGTAGGTGGCATTAAGATGGTGCGGTGGGATCACCTAAATCCCAGGTTTGGACTTAGGCTACAACCATTCCCCTCCAGGAACGGTTTGTATTCTGAGAATAAGTTAAGATTAAGCTAAGTTACAATCATTCCTTTCTAAAGGATGATTTGTATTGTTAAGATTAAGATTAAGTTAAGTTACAATCATTCCTTTCTAAAGGATGATTTGTATCGTTAAGATTAAGATTAAGATAAGATTAAGATTAAGGTGAGGTTAAGATAAGTCGCAACCATTCCTTTTAAAAGGATGGTTTGTATTATTCAGATTAAGGTAGGTTACATCCACTCCTTATTAAAGGATGGTTGTTTCTAAGATTAAGATAAGAATAAGTTTGAGGTGAGATAAGGATGGACTAAGATTAAGAGGGAACATTATTTAAGGAGTTAAATGACTAACTCTCTGATTAAGGGAACGCATTTAAGTCGTTCATTGGGTGTGAACTTTGATTGTTCATATTTGGATAGTTGTTTACAGCATTCATTATTATGTTGTGCATATAACCAACCTCCATGCTATCGACAATTAGTCATCGTAGCCACGTTAGCTTGGGGGCCATGAGGGGATCGTACCAGCATTCGTGCTGACCCCCTTTGGGGGCTGCTTTTACTACACAGGTACATCAGGAAGCGGCCGACGCGAGAGTAAGAAGAGGATACAGCTGTTAAGGGTTTAGTGTGGCCTACGAGTTGTGCATGTGCACTCGTATGGCAATTTGAGTTAGTAAGATGTATAGGATGTGAGGGGATTGTAAGAAGGATATGTATATGGTTAAGATTGTTGTACTAATGTTCGGTATATTCTGTAGTCAGACCGTGGCAAGGTCCTGGATTGTAAAGAATTCCGCTGTGACATGTGAATATATATACTGTTAAGTTGCGAGACCACATTTGGATTGAGTTGGGGTGTTACATGGCTTGTGGGTTGGATTTGCTAATTGGGCCAAATTGGGCTAATGGGCTGAATTGGTTTTGGGCCAAATTGGGTTTGATGGGGCGCATTGGGTTTTGGTCGAGTTGGGCTTGATGGGCCACATTGGGTTTGGGCCGCATTGGTCTTGATGGGCCACATTGGGTTTGGGCCAAATTGGGCTTGAGCCGAGATTGGTTGTGGGCCAAGTTGGTTTTGGGCCGATTGTGGGCTTGTTGGGCCTCATTCAGATTTGGGGCCTGAATTGGGCTGAAGATTGTTTTTGGGCTGAAATGGGCCTTAGGCCTTTTTATTTGGACTGAAGATTCTGAAATGGGCTTCCCAATTTTGAATTTTGAAATGGATTGCATTTCTCTTTTTTTTGGGCTTTTTTTTATTATTATTATTAACATAATAAGATGTGGTTTGGGTCTAGGGATTACCCAATTTATTAGGTGGGACCATGGCTCGCCTAAATCTTAGGGTTCACCCTCTATCCTAAGGCTTGGTCCAAAGGTCTAATAACTAGGGCTTAGTAAACAGTTCAGCTAAATAGTATACTGTAATAAAATATATACAAAATGATACATACATACATACGAAGAAGTATGTCGGATGACCAATGATCATAGCAAACAGACTAGTTAAAGTTGACCAAGCTGCTAACCAAATTAATTTCCAAACTAAATCAACACGCTAGGTAATTCAAAGCTAATTTCCAAACCATACTCAGGCCGTAAAAGATAAACCAACAATGTTGGCTGCGATAAAAAGCTAGTCAAATGAGGTTTCCAAGCCCATAACTGTGCATCAAGCCCAGGGCTCAACCATTGTCAACTTAAAAGGCCAAAATCGATTCCATGCCGACGAGTCCAAACCCAAGTCACAAAAGCAAATGTACCTCAGTATGAGTATGAAACAGAGTTGTCTCGGGAAAAGGGTGACAGGTAAAATGCTGGATCAAGTAATACGCAAATGCTCAAACGAAGTCCAATGCCAGAAGCAACAATAACCCACATGTGAAGTGGTTTGTCCAACCCAGCCGAAACCAAATGCAAGTCTGATCTAAATCACCAAACAGGAGGAACACCGAGGCCTCAATTCACCAACAGGCCATCTCAGATCAAAACATATAGCAACAACATATAGTTCACAGAGGCCGATAGGCTCAATACTGTCATCAAACAAGTAAGGAAACAAATTAAACCGGTTTCAAGACTGTCGAACTAAGTTGATCCGTAAGTCTCAACAGGTCAGTTTAAGTCGAGTTGACTTGGTAATACAATCCATAATTAAACTGAGCTTCAGCTTAAATTAAACCAAACGGATCCTTAGCAGCATGAGTCCAATATCCAAATCGCTGCAAGCCAACGAACTGACAGATCTGAAGCAACACAAAGTCTAAACTATGGTTTCTAGTTCATTCAGAGATAATTAGAAAATCTAAGAAAAGGACACGAAATGTGGTTGAGCGCAACTGAATCGGACGGGGTCGAAAAGCCATGTATGAGCAAGTATTTCAGCAGGAAAAGTGAATCTAGGCAAAACCGATAATTATCAAAATCGAACAGAAAACCCATCGAAGTTCAAGCTCATAATATTCAGGTTAAAGCCAGCAATAGTCTCCATAAGCTAAGCCAAAATCTGAAACATTGAATGCGGACTTCAGGAGAAGACGGAGGCGATTTCTTACCTAGCTTACCTTTCTCGGTTTATTATTAAAGAAGGAAAATCGAGTTCTGGGACAAACGCAGGGTGCAAGGGGCGGTGACGACGGTAGTAATTCATCGAAGGCCGGGGCGAAGCTCACCACCGGGATAACGCGACAGGGAGCGCTTCTCTCCTTCTCCTTCTCAACTGTGACTTCCTTAGTTCGAGAGGGCTGGGTTCGTGAAGGTCGACGCGTTCGCTAACAGAATGTCGATGGAGGTCAGAGTGGAGGTGGAAAATCGGGAGTGAGGAGGACAAAGAATGCGCAAAGACGGTGTTTCTAATTCGTCAGCAAAGTTGCAAAATTATTGCTGGTGGTGATAATTGATGTTGAAGAGGAGGAAAGACGTTGGGGATGGATGACAGTCAGTGGGGTGGAATTTCTCCAATGGTGGTGGTTGCAGAGATCAACCGAGAGAAGGATTCTGGGTTTGAATTTCTTCAAGTTCAAGTTGTAGTGATGGAGAAAACGTGGGAGATGATGAAGATGACAGGAATGAGTTGAAGAATGCTTTGATTTCAGACATGGAGATTGACATATTTCAGAGAGAGGAGAGGTAGAACGAAGGCTTGGAGATGGGACTTTTATTTTCTCATGTTTTGCAATCTCGACGTATCTGTCGAAGACCACCGTGAAAATGTCGATAAGAAAAGGGTCACCCAACTCGGTGGCCACTATAGGGTTTTTGTTGTTGTCTTCTTTTTAATAGAAAACTGGGCTCTATAAGAGAGAGTCCGCAGATTTTTTTTAATGGGCTGTCTTAAACAAAAGTGGGCTTCATTTGGATGTGGGTTAAAAAGAAGAAAATGGGCTTGAGTTTGGGCTGCTGAGTTTGACTAAATACTGGACTAAAACCAAGCTTGGTCCACTGAAAAATGAGAAAGGAAAAGGACCACCACAATAGAACTTCATACAAAATTGAGGGAGAGAAAATAAAGGCTATAACTCGACATGAGTAAAATCATCAGAAACATATATGCAGAGTAAGACTAAAAGGGTAGTCAAAAATAAAATGTTTTACTTACAAAATAACAACATAAAAAAGATAAAATAATATAAGTTAAAAAAAAAAGTAAATGAAATACCCACGACTAAGGAAATAAACATGAAAATAACCAAATAGATAAATAAATAAAAGGGTAAGTCTACAACAAATAATTGTTTGAAAATTGCCAGAAAACTGGGTTTTTTTAAAATGCTTGAAGATTGGTTTAAAATTCTGTCGTAAAACGATGGTTTCATTTTAACATGCACGCTAATACGTTTTGAAAAAGAAAGGTGACGACCCCTCTTATTTCATTTCTTATTTCGGAATTTGCTTTATGGGGTGAGAATTTTTGGTGTCTACACATCAGCATACGACTTTTGCCTATCTTGAGCAGCTTTCATGTTCTCCCTAATTTGCTGAACTTCAGCCTTAACTTGTTCTAAGTATTCTGGTCCTATAATGACCGTCTCACTCGACTTATCCCAGTAGAGCGGTGTACGACATGGTCTACCATACAACGCTTGAAAAGGTGCCATCTTGATCGAAGCGTGATAGCTATTGTTGTATGAAAACTCGATCAGATGCAACTTGTCAATCCAACTGCCCTGGAAGTCTAAGGCACATGCCCTCAGCATGTCCTCGAGTGTCTGAATCGTACGCTCAGTCTGACCATCTGTCTGAGGATGGAACGCGGTACTCAGCTTCAGTTTTGTACTCAACACTTCTCTGGTAGCTCTCCAATACCTCGAAAAGAATTTTGTATCTCTATCTGACACTATGGTCTTCGGTATCCCATGATGTCTCATAATTTCCTTCTCAAACAACTCAGCTAATTTGGTTACCTTCCAAGTATCCTTCATCGGTATGAATCGGGCTACTTTGGTAAGGCGATCCACCACCAACCATATCATGTTCAGACCTCCCCTAGCAGGTGGGAGTCCGACTACAAAGTCCATGGAGATATCATGGAACTTCCACTCCGGAACTGGCATCGATTGTACCATTCCGTCCGGTCGTCGGTGCTCAAATTTCACCTTTTGGCATGTGAGACACCTCAAGACAAACCGGTAACATCTGTCTGCATCCCCGCCCACCAGAAGTATCTCTTCATGTCTTTATACATTTTAGAGGCTCCCGGATGGATGGAAACTGAAGTAAAGTGTGATTCTCTAAGAATACGGTCTTTCAAATCTTTGTTGCTTTGTGGTATGCATAACCGGCCCTTAAGTCTGATCAGATCATCATCATGAAGTCTGAAGTCGTATTTCTGACTCTCAAAAGTACCATATGTCAGCTTCTGTCTGACCTCTCTCATATACTCATCCTCTTGCACCTCATCAACCAAGCTGGAGAAAGAAACTAGCGAATGGAGTGAGTGTGCTCGGCGACTCAGGGCGTCAGCTACAACATTGGCCTTCCCTTCTTTGTATTGGAGGTCAATATCATAGTCCTTCAAGAATTCTAACCATCTCCTCTGTCGAAGATTCAACTCCTTATGAGTGAATATGTATCTCAAGCTCTTATGATCAGTGTAGATCGTCACACTAACCCAGTATAAGTAGTGGCGCCATATCTTCAAAGCGAAGACTACAGCTCCCAGCTCTAAATCATGCGTGGGTTAGTTCTCCTCATGTTTCTTCAACTGGCGTGAGGCATATGCCACCACCTTGCCATGTTGCATGAGCACGCAGCCCAGCCTTCTGCCGGATGCGTCACAGTAAACCTCAAAGCCCTCCGTACCATTAGGAATAGTCAGAACTGCTGTAGTGGTCAGTGAGTCCTTCAAACTCTGAAATGATAACTCACAATCATCCGTCCAAACGAGCGGTGCATCTTTCTTCATCAGACTGGTCATCGGCTTCGCGACCTTGCTGAAATCCTTAACAAACCTCCAGTAGTAACCTGCTAACCCAAGAAAGCTCCGAATGTCGGTAACTGTCTTTGGTCTCGGCCAGGTACGTACGACATCAATCTTTGCTGGATCCACCGCGATCCCAGCATCTGAGATGACATGACCCAGGAAAGAGACCTGGTCAAGCCAAAACTCACACTTGGAGAACTTAACATATAGCTGGTTCTCCCTCAATATCTCTAACACCTTCCTCAAATGTTCCTCATGCTCAAGTTTCGATTTTGAATATATCAGAATTTCATCAATGAATACCACAACCGACTTGTCCAGGTGCTCCCAGAACGGCATCACTGTAAACTCATAGTGGAATGCCGTCTTCCCAATATCCCCCTCCTTAATGGCTATCTGATGATACCCCGATCTGAGATCAATCTTGGAGAACACGGATGCCCCCTTCAACTGACCGAACAGATCATCAATGCGGCGTAGTGGGTACTTATTTTTCACAGTCACTCCATTCAACTCTCTGTAGTCAATGCAGAGGCGGAGACTACCATCCTTCTTCTTCACGAAGAGAACTGGCGCTCCCCATGGTGATACACTCGGTCTAATGAATCCCTTATCTAGCAAGTCTTTCAACTGATCCTTTAGTTCATTCATTTCCGCCAGAACCATGCGATATGGTGCCTTGGCTATCGGTCTAGTTCCAGGTAGCAGCTCGATGGTGAACTCTACCTCCCGAGTGGGTGGCATGCCGGGCAGTTCCCGTGGAAATAGATCGGGGAACTCCGACACTACCGGTAGGTCGGGGTCGAACTCGGGGTCCCTCTCCATGTCCTGGACATAGCAGAGATATACTTCTTCCTTCCTCCTCAACTCCGTATACATTGCCATAGCGGTGATGATCTTAGTCGAAGGCTCTCTAGGCCTCTGGAGGTATGATATTGTTACCCCAGACGGACTCCTGAGCAGCAGTCTATGCTCGGCGTAGAGGATACGACCCTTGTGCCGCTCCAACCAGTTCATCCCGAAGATAACATCAAATCCTAACTCCCTGAACTCAATGAAATGGACTGGAAAATCTTCCCCCTTAATTCTGACGATGGCTCCTCGGTAGTAGCGAGTGCAACGAACCTTCTCCTTAGACGGGAGCGTAACCGTGAAGTCGGGTAGCTCATCAGTGACTAGCCCCAACCTTCTTGCAAAAGATGCCGAGATAAAGGTATGCGAGGCCCCTGAGTCGAAGAGAACTGATGCCTCAATCCCATTAATCGGAAAGGTGCCGGTGAGGATAGTACCGCTGGCGTCGGCCTGTGCCCCTGTAAGTATGCTTAGCGCACCTTCCGTACCGAGTCCATAACCTAATTGTATTCACAAGCTTCATGAGTAATTATGGTATAACAAGAGTCGTAACAATTAATATGAACATCACTGTTATTTTATTCATATACATCCTGTTTACAACATGTGCTTCTTCCTTACATCTCAATCCTTACTTCATACTTAAAACATTACATGGCTAATATTGTCTAAAGGTTAGGTTTAACCGCCCTGGTCTCATATGCGTCGCATTGATTACTGCTGACGGTGCCGTATTCAGCTTGATTCTCTTAATCCCATGGTATAACATCCTTGACTTTCCTCCCATAACTAATACATCCCCTGACTTAAGTATTAACTTATTAGCACGGTTCGCACGCTTCTGCTCACCGTACAGGAATTCTGCGTCGTCTCCAATGGACCAAGACACTACGGGTATCCCCTTTTCGAGAGACTCCGTTGTCTCGTCCTTGTCCTGCTGTAGTCCAAGTCGCCCATCTTTCTCGTAGAAGTTCACAATGCAGATGTCTGCTTGTATGTCCGGAATGGGTCAGCCTCCAACTGCTGAGTGATCTCCACGACTTGTGTGATAACTGGATGGAACTCTTCGGGTATCCCCGGTGGTGAGACTCCATCTTGTATTCTCGTGGTCTGGTAGGTCTTGGCATACGGATTCCAATCCTTGCCTAAGCTCATCATCTTTAACTTCATCCTTGCTCCCCCTGGGTACTCCAGTGTATAGAAACCTCCCGGTACCACTCCTAGTTGACTGCAACTCCTGATGATGGCTATTTGTGCTTCTGGTGTTCAGGTATCCCCTTAATAAAATCATACCTGGGCGGATAACCTGACATTGTTCGGTTGGAAAGTCTCGGGTTTTGATGTCGGTGTCTTCCAGGTTAGGTGTTGAAGGTATTGGATAGCAAATGTTGAAGTTTCCTAAGGTGGTAATAGGTCATCTCTTACTCAAGGTTCTTTTCTTATCTTATTCTCATCTAACTTAATTATTTACCAAACATGCATGATAATGCGGTAAGCAGGCAATTTTATCACTTAAAGGTTTATAGCGGTACCTGGCCTCGATGAGGGTTCAGGCTCATCGTCCCGGTCCACCATGTGTAGTGTGGGTCCCGACTTCTGGACTACTCGCGGGTTCTTATCTACAACTTGCTGCACTCTCTTCTGACCGTCAGATCCAGCTCCCTGATCAGTCTTGCCCTTGCCCCTCATCTCGGGCCTAAAGGCTCTGCTAGCGGGATTCCGGAAGCACTCGTATGCTCAGTGCCCGTATACCCCACAATAGTTGCACTCAACCTTGTTCCCCTTACAATCGAGCCCGGGGTGGTCCTTGTGACACCACTGACAGATGTAGCGTCGCTGGTAGCCACCACCGGCTCCCTTATCAGTCTCAGATCCTGATCATTTACAATATTAGTACTCATATCCTTAACGGTTTGCTAAATGTCTCTTAACTCATTCAATATTAATTTCCTTACCCTTTGGCGCCCTTGAGCACAGGGGCTTAGCAGCATATGCATAAGTCAACTTCAGTGGCTCTTCTGTAGCCTTCTCCTTTTCCTCCTTCCCTTTCTGGTTCTGACTTTCCTGGGCTTGAGGCTGGTACTTCTGTTTCTTGTACCCACCTTGCCCTTGGTTCTCAGTGCTCTTCCCGGCATTCTTTCTCTTGGCATTGTCCTCGTCCCTTAGCTGGACGGTTATCTCAACCTTAGCAGCATCATGATAGCACTCCTACTTTCCAAAGTATTAGTTTCTCTTATTTCTCACAATCTAAATCTTACTCACTTATTAATATCTCAATTTGATTCTCATTACCTGCAAGGTAGTATAACTCGTCGGCCCCATGCCGTAGCGGAGTCGATGGCTAAGCCCGCCATAGATGCGGTCCACCGGTATCTGGTCTGAATACCCAAGACCCGGCAGAAGATGAAGCAAGGCGGTAAACTCTGAGTAATACTCGTCTACCGTCATCTTGTCCGTCTGCTTAAGCGCATCCAACTGTAAGTGCTTCTTCGTCTGGACATGGGCGGGGTAGTACTTTGCTCGTAGTAGTGCGGTGTACTGCTCCCAGCCGAACTCTGGATTGGCCACATGCTCGGCCCTCACCAGCTTCCACAAATCGCCCGCTGCCCCCTTCAAGTAGAATGTAGCCAGGCGCACCTTGATCCCAACAGGGACGTCAAGGGTCTCAAAGGAGGTCTCCAGCTCGGAGATGTACGCCTCAAGCTTGGCGGGATCAGTCTCCCCCTTAAAGTGTGCGGGTCGAAGGTCAGCCAGACTCTTCACCCAATTCCGTTCCGGGGCTGTGGTGGTGGAGGTGGTGCACCCACACCAGGTTGATAACCCATATTCCCTAATGCGGCAGCTACAATCTCCGCGATCGTCTGCTCTTCCGGTATCTCAGTAGCGTCATCGCCTCGACCACGGCCTCGGCTTCCTCTAGGACGTCCTGCCATCTGAACAAGCACAACTCACGTTAGGTCTGTATTCACCATGGTTTTGGTTCAAGAATTTATAACGTCCGTAGACGGTAAAGACGATCCATACTTATTAGTGGTCATGTGACTCTACTCACTCTAATTTCCTACACCCTTAGCCCATTACTTATATCTGAATTCATATCCTAACTCGATGGTTACCTATGTCCGGTATTTCTTGATCAGAGCGTAACTACGCTCTGATACCACTTTTGTAACACCCCATCCTAAGCCAATAGTGGTTATCGCAAACTTAACAGCTTAATCATAAACATCGCAGCGGATTAAACTAACACCGGGACCTTGCCACGGTCTGATCAATAGGTTATACCGAACTTACTTACTTACAGACGCTTACCCAAAAGGAATATACCAACTATCCAAAACATTCACCAACCGAGTTCATAGTATCTCTTTAAACAACATAACTACTATCAGTTTCAATATCAACAGACGGGAGCACAAGCGTAACCCGTATTCAAAATAAAAGTCCCACCTAATTCAACCCGCTCCTACTCTCATGCTGAGGCTTCATGGGCCGCTTACCTGCAAAAGTAAAAACAGCCCCCAAAGGGGGTCAGCAAGAATGCTGGTACGACCCTCTCGTGGCCCCCAAGCTAACGGGGCTACGACGACTAATTGTCGATAGCATGGAAGTTGATTAGAATCACAATCATAATATGAAGTGCAATAAAAACAACAATCCACAAATGAACATACATAGTTCACACCCAAATGAACGACTTAAAGTGTTCTCTTAGTTGGGAGTTAGTGAGTAAACTCCTTAAAATCCAACTCCTCTTTTCCTCAGTCCATCTTATCTTACCTCAGTCTTAGCCTTATCTTAATCTTAGAATACAAACCATTCTTTAAATAGAAGTGGTCGTACCTTATCTCAATGTTTACTTTGTCGGGTCAAAAGCAACCCTAGCGAATGAGCTATTAACTCCATTGGTTGAATAAACAACTTATCTTATAATTTAGGATTTAGGTGATCCTACCGCACCATCTTACTGCCTCCTACCTTGGACTGGGAATCCAATGTAGCTGAGCCGACATTCGACCCTAGGCAACAAGTCCGAAGACAAGTCCTTAAGCGGAAGTCGGATCTGATTCAGATACCGACCCCCTTTCCTTAGCATGCATGGCCGGAGTCAGTCTCGGGTTCCTCACTCCCCCCTTAAGTTCCAGTTAGTGAAAGACTTACAAACCACGTGTTAGTTGTACCTTAATGGGTATTAACCAACTGTTACCAATATATGATTTCTCTCCTTAATTCAATGGGCACTAAGTTTAGTTAGTAGCTAAACTCAAGTCTCGTGGGTTAGTGTAAAGAAAACACATTCATAACGAGAACAATAAACCGATTGCATGCTTTATCTTGTCTTAGTCATAGCAAATAAACAGATAGCACACAAGCCGAGGGACACCTCGTTAGCAAGCAGGTCACAAGAAAGACTGTACCATTCACCATCGGTGATTGTTTGGTTTATCTCCCTTCAAGTCCCAATCCACAAGTCCTAAAACATTCATTTAGTTTTAGGTTATTATTTAGCTTATCTTAACACAATCTACTTAATTTCCCTAGGCTCTAATATTTGCCCATTGTTATTCACTAAGTTCTTATGGGTTTAACTTAAACTTTTAAGTACTTCATTTTCTCCTTATCTATTACATTTGTTCACCCACTTAGTAACCATTACACCCTCCAAACATGCCCTTAACAACTTTATAACATCAATATCTAACCATCCCCATCATAACCTGTAACACCCCATCTCGATCCAATCGTGGTTATCACAAACTTATCACCATATATACAAACTCTGCAGCGGATTCATATACATTCCAGGACCTTGCTACGGTCTGACTACAGAATATACCGAACATTAGTACACACCAATCTTAACCAAATACATATCCTTCTTACAATCCCCCCACATCCTATACATCTTACTAACTCAAAATGTCATACGAGTGTACATGCACAACTCGTAGGCCACACTTAACCCGTAACGCTTGTACCCCATCTTACTCTCGTGACGGCCGCCTCCTGACATTCACCTGTGTAGTAAAAACAGCCCCCAAAGGGGGTCAGCATGAATGCTGGTACAATCCTCTCATGGCCCCCAAGCTAACGTGGCTACGACGACTAATTGTCGATAGCATGGAGGTTGATTAGATGCACAACATAATAGTAAGTGCAATAAACAACAAACCAATTATGAACAATCAAAGTTCAAACACAATGAACGACTTAAATGCGTTCCCTTAATTAGTGAGTCAATATTTCACTCCTTAAGTTACGTTTCCTCTTAACCTTAGTCCATCCTTAACTTACCTCAACCTTAGTATTACCTTAGTCTTAGAAACAACCAACCTTTAAAAAGGAATGGATGTAGCTTACCTTAGCCTTATAATACAAACCATCCTTTAAGTAGAAATGGTTGCAACTTATCTCAAACCTTATCTTAATCTTAGAATACAAACCACTCTTTAAATAGAAATGATTGTATCTTATCTCAATGTTTATTTTTGTCGGGTCAAAAGCAACCCTAGCCAATGAGCTATTAACTCCATTGGTTGAATGAACTACTTATCTTAAAATTTAGGATTTAGGTGATCCTACCGCACCATCTTAATGCCTCCTACCTTGGACTGGATGTCCAATGTAGCTGAGCCGGAAACCGACCCTAGGCAACAAGTCCGAAGACAAGTCCCAGGTTCCTCACTCCCCCCTTAAGTTCCAGTTAGTAGAAGTCTCAAGATGATGTTTGTTGGTTAAACCTCTTTCGGTTATTAACAAACTAATATTAGGGAGCGTTCCTTAGTCTCACACAATTCCTTACTAAACGTTGGTTAGTAAGTTCTCACGGTAAGTTGTGTTAGTTTTCAAACATCACACAACAATACAATAAACATAATGTTCCGGTTGCATGCTTTATCTTGTTTAGTGAGCACACAAAAACAAATAGCACACAAGCCGAGGGACACCTCGTTAGCAAGCAGGTCATAAGAAGAACTGTACCGTTCACCGTTGGTCGTTTGGTTGCTTACTCTCCACCGGGGTCCAAACTCTCAAGTCCTAAAACATTGATTCAGTTTTAGGTTGTTAATCACTTAGCTTAATTCAACTTAATTAACTTCCTTAACCCATAATGATCCCCACCTAACACCTCTTAAGTTTTACAACTTAATCTTACAACTTAACCTTAAACTTTTAAGTTTATACTTAACTTAATCCCTTAGGTCTTTATACCTCTAATCATCAATGCCCTCTTAATGGGGTACCATTAATACCTCTAACCCTCTTTAGGGTTTCTTTTTTTTTTCATCTTAGGGTCGACCGACCTTACCCAAGGTCGGTCCATTCCAGAACTTATTACCGTTTGAAAATTTTACCCCGACCGACCTTGCAAGTCCGGTCCCCAAGGGTCACCATTCCCGAGAGTTTTTCCCGTGGAAAATTTAAGCCCGACCGACCTTGCCAAGGTCGGTCTCAAGTTCGGTCGATTCCAGAGACTCAATTCGTACACAAATTACAAGCCCGACCGAACTTGTAAGTCCGGTCCCCAAGTTCGGTCGATTCCAGAAACTCTTTTCGGTAGTGTAAACTGAGCTCGACCGACCTTAGGCCGGTCCCGCCTAAGGTCGGTCGGCTCCAGAACCTTGTTTCTAAATTCCCTTTGACT
The DNA here is from genome assembly GCA_023374045.1 of Limonium bicolor. Taxonomy (NCBI): domain Eukaryota; kingdom Viridiplantae; phylum Streptophyta; class Magnoliopsida; order Caryophyllales; family Plumbaginaceae; genus Limonium; species Limonium bicolor. The sequence continues at coordinate 299,069,536 of CM041778.1, forward strand.
CCAACTTCTCTTTCTCCAAAAGTTCCCCCATGTGTCCTAATACTCTTAGGCACTTAAACTTCCTTAACAACAATCCTCTAAAACCTCCTTAACATTTTCTCAATCCTTATCAGAATTTCCTAACACTTTGTTACTCATTCCTTATATTTCCAACAAATACTTCACCTAAGACTTCAACTAACACAATATTTCCTTTCCAGTAATGCAACCACTCCTCACAACATCATTATTCATCCATCTTTCCTGTGCTAACCTTCGAAAAGTTATCTTGCATCTCCACGCACCAATTCCTCTCCTTTCCTTTGGTTACTCATCACTCTTAAACTCTTAAGCATACCTATACATTTCTTTCTCATCCTCTCAACACCTTAACATTGTTCTTCATTTACCATGAGCATGCTACCCCCTCCTTAGGCATTTCCACCTCCTTTAAGCAACTTACTCACCATTCTCATGATCATGCACTCCTATACATTCCTAGTCATTTTCCTTGACGATTTACAACCTTCTCCCTCAATTTTCACTTCCATTACCCAAGTCCGCTCATCACCATCTAAACTAAAACCTTATTAGTCCACTACTAGCATCATCACCGCTTACACAAGCTTCCCAAAATTCTCATTGTCATATTCCCTAGTTCATACCTAAATCATCTTAAAGCATTATACACCTTCTCCTTCAAATTTATGCACAAGTCTCACCATTCCTCTTACCATGACTTTGGTGTGTTCAATACACCCATCTAAACTCTAATTTCCTCATAGACAATTCTAGGTCATTCTAAACCTCAAGAACTCCTTAATTAACTCATTTCCACTCAAATTCCTCAGAATGATCCCTAGTGAATCCTAGGGCATATTAACTCACCTCCACCACTTAAACACTTTGCTTTCTACTAAAATTTCGCCATAGCTTCTCTAGTATATTATCATGCCCAAATGCATTGTTTTCCTCATTCAACCATCTCACACACATCAAGTTCTTTCTCATCATATTTTATCACCCAAACCAACTCATTCACAACAACCTCAATATGATGCAACAATCTTAATTTGCATAGCACTAAGGCTCTTAAATGACATGGCTCTTAGGCCCTTAAATGACTTAAACTTAAACACTGAATTTCCCACATATAAAAACTTTCAACCTGCAAATACACCCAACAATCTTATAGTGGTTATAATGCTCTTAAAATCCATCTTAAACTTATCTTACAAACTCATTCCCATTGGCTCCTTAATCACAAGTTCATAAGCTTGTTTAAATTATTTTTTCTAGGTTATATAACCCATTACCTAATGTAGCTTAAAGCTACATTGGTACTTATCTAAATACCATCCCTTAAAACTTAAACCACCATTAGGTAAGCATTTTACCTTGTTTTCCCAAGCTTATCTTAACTTCCTCCTTAGACCTTCTTCTTGAATGAATCTCGGCCACCATTTAAATTTCCCTTGCCAATGTTCTTATCAACATACATTGACTCACATGAGTGCTAAACAATACACTAACCTTAAGGAATGAAAACCTAGGTTAAAATGTGTTCTAAGGTATAAAAATGAATGTTTTACCTTGAAGTCTTAAGGTGGGCTTGGATATGAATCAAGAAGGACCTCCTCTAGCCCTTAGAGAATAGAATCAAGCTAGAACAAAGGATAAAACAAGGCACCATGAGAAGGTAATTTTCGGTAATGAAGAAGAAGTGATGGAAACATGGTTTTTCTTACATTTTTCTTACCTTGAATGAATGGAGAACCAAATGGGCTCTTCAAACTTGATTTTCCTCCATCAATGGAGTTTTCTCTTGGCACCGAAATGGAGCTTTGAAGGATTTGAAAAGATAGAAAGCTAGGGCTTGAGCTAACTAAGAATAATATGTGTTTAGTTTTTGATTTGGAGCTAAAATGAGCAAGTTATGGACATTTGAAGATGAGGCAACCATGGAGGCTGCTTGGGACGGGTTGGAACAGAGGAAAAGAAGAAGAGAACCGTGGAAGAAGAAGAGAAATGAAGAAGAGAGGAGAGAGGTAGGCTAATATAGGGTATTTTGCTTTTATAAAGCAAATAGTACTATTCTCTCGTTTTCCTCTTATTTTCCTTTAATTGCTTTGTCATGTGGTCACTCCCCGCATCAAAACCGGCCACCCCCTTAATAACCAAGATATTTATGGTCTTGGTTGACCAACCAATTGACTTATGTTGACTAAAACTTAAACTAGTCACTATTTGGAACTATTCACTAATTAGTGCACATATTCGTGCAATTTTTGGTTTCCCATTGATTTAGGCTTCCTAATGTGATACTAATTAGTACACATGTTGATTAAGGTATAATCATGGGCATTTAGCCACTCACAATTTATTTCTAAGACAATTTCTCAAAAAGATGCTTTAAGACTTCTTAAAGCACATTTTGTGTTTCAACTTGTTTTCAAGCTTGGTTTTCTTTGGTAATTAGTTTAAAATGACCATTAGGATATTACTAAGGTCTTAGCATGATATTTGGGTACTCACCCAAGTCATTCCAAGCTTAGAGCACATTTTTGCCTTAATTGCCCTTAAGGCATTTTCTTGTGTCTTCCTTGGTTTAAATTGTCTACCAATCTTTCTAAGGCATATTTTAGCCTTACCACATCATAATTTGATGTTTACTTAGCATACTTAGGTTTGGGGTATTTCATTACCTAACATTTTCCAAGCTTAATTCACATTTTTATGGTGGTCCGGGACTTTATCCTTACCTTAAGTTCCGGACCTATACTTGGTTAAACTCTCGGCTGATTTTATGTTGTGGTCCGGGACTTTATATGGGACTTAAGTCCCGGACCAATACAAGCTGAAACCCTCGGGTGGTTTTAATGGGGTGGTCCGGGACTTTATACTAGACTCAAGTCCCGGACCATAGTACTGAAGCAACTCACGGCCATATTTTTAGGTTGGTCCGGGACTTCACCCTGGATTTAAGTCCCGGACCAGCTGCAGATTTCTACATTTTGCATTATTCTAAGTCTTGTTGCACTTGTTCTCTTCATCCATAAATCACCCAAATTTTACACATGATCTTAGGCATATTCTAATACCAAAATAACCTCTTAAACCTGCCTAATTCCTTCTCTAACCTTATAACCCAATTTCTCACATAATCTCCTAACACTTGTAATATTTTCCTTAAGTTTTCTAAGTGGTATCTCATACCTACTAATCAAACTAACCAAAATATCATTTCATGAACAACACCACCACTCTTAAGCATTATTCTCCACAGCACCTCCCTTACATAAACTCCTTATATTTTCCCTAAGCTTATACTTGGATTCTCACAAGACATTATTCATCCTTTGTTTACTAAAACTTACACAAGACTTATTCACACTCTCATTATACCCCTAGAGCACCAAACTCACTCATTTGAATTCTAATTCCTTCAAGACAACTCCTAAGTCCTTTAAACACTCAAGAACACTCTAGTTCACTTTCTTTCACCAATTTAAGCCTTAATAATTCCTAGTACCTTCCAGGTCATCAAATTTCATTTATACACCTTAAACTCCTTGTTTTGTCACTAAATTTTGACATGGCTTTTTTAGTATATTCCTACATCCAAACACATGGTTCTCACCATTTAACAATCCTAAACACCCAAATTTTTTCACACATTCTTAACACTCAATTCACACAAAAACTACACTACATCACAATATAGTGCATAACCTTAAATTGCTTGGCACTTAGGCCCTTAAATGACATAAAGCTTAACCACTGAATTTCCACATATATTAGCCTTTGACCTGCAAATACGCACAACAAGGCTCCCATTGTAATATAAATACTCTTGTAATTCACCTTTGAATTGTCTAACTATCTCATTTCCCATTTGCTGTTTAATCACAAGTTCTCAAATATAATCATTGTTTCTCCTAGGTTTCTATAGCCCTTTTCTAATGTAAACTCTAAGCTAAGCTATCATATATCTAAATCTCATTCCCTTAAACAATAAAACACCTTAAGGTAAGCAATTTACCTTGTTCTTTTACAAGCTTCTCAAACTTCTTACTTAGGCTTCTCCTTGCACAATCTCGGTCACCAACCAAATTCTCCTTGCCAATGTTCTAATCAATATCCAATGACTCTAATGAGTGCTAGACATTGCACTAACCTTAAGGAGCAAACCCTAGGTTAAAAATGTATTTTAAGGTATTAAGATGAGTATTTTACCTTGAAGTCTTAAAGTAGGCTTGGATATGAATCAAGAAAGACCTCCTCTATCCCTTGGAGAATAGAAAACAAGCTAGAACAAGGCATAAAAATGGAGCCCCATGAGTAGAAATTTTCGGTAATTAAGAAGAATGGTGGGAACCTAGTTTTTCTTACATATTCTTTACCTTAAGAGAATGGAGAAGCTAATGAACTCCACAAGCTTGTGTTTCCTCCGCTAATGGCGGTTTGGCTTGGCACCAAAATGAAGCTCTTGAAGTTTTGAAAAGATAGAAAGAAGGAGTTTGAGCTAACTAGGAAGAATATGCATTTTATTTTGGTTTTGGAGCTAAGATGAGTGAGCTATGTTCAAAGCAAGATGGAGCTAGCATGGGGGCTGAGCTTTACGTAAAGGAAGAAGAGAGGAGCAGCCAAAATCAGTGAGGAAGATGAAGAATGAAGAGGTGAAGAGAGAGGTATGTAAAGGTGTGATATTTATGTTAAAAGCAAATAGTAAAACCACTTACTTTTTCCTCTTTCTTTTACAAACTAGCTTACTCATGTGTGACTCACACCCTTAGAAAACCGGACCCCTTATTAATTTAGGCTAGTCATGGTCTTGTTTGACCACTTAATTAAACTTAATTGACTAAAGACCAAACTAGTGCACATATTTGTGAAATTTTTGATTTCCCATTGATTTAGACTTCCTAATGTGATACTAAGTAGTACACAAGTTAATTAAGGAGTAATCATGGTCATTTAGCCAATTAAAACCCCTTTCTAAGACAATTTTTTCAAAAATGTGCTTTAAGAGTCCTTAAAGCACAATTTGTGTTTTAACTTGTTTTTGAGCCTGGTTTTCTTTGGTAATTGATTTAACATGACCATTAGGATATTAATAAGGTCTAAGAATGAAATTTGGGTGCTCACCCAAGTTACTCCAAGCTTAGAGCACATTTTTTCCTAAATTGCTCTTATGATGTTTCCTTGTGTTTTCTTTGAATAAAATTGTTTCTTAATATTTCTAAGGCATTATTTAGCCCTCTTATATCTTAGTTTATCATCTAAACACCATATCTAGGTTTGGGGTATTCCATTCTCTCTCCTCAGAAAATAGCTTAAATCAACTCGAAATGCTTTGGAATTTTAACCCATGATAGAGGATGACATTTTAAGCATAATGGGTTTGGAATTTTGATTTTTCAAATTTCCAATAATTTTATAGTGATTTCTGACTGATTGTGATGATAAATTGAATTTAAATATATTCCAATATCCAAAAAATTCGATTCCACCTTGGAAAAATCAGAAACATTATCCTTTACACATGGTTAAAATTTCATAGTCAAATTCCTTTTGGAAGCCCTTGAGCTAAAAAGTCAGTAAATCTTAGTTTTTATCGGATGTTTCTATCTTTAAGGAAGCCTATATGAGGCACCTTATCCCTTGATCAAATCAGAACTTCAAGAACCCTAACATTTCAAGAAACTCAGCCGTCACAACCTCCCCATGCTTTAACACATCCGACCCCCGAAATTCCATCGAAATCTCACAAAATCAACACCAAAACACTTTTTCCAACTCCCACAACATCATCCATCTTCAAAACTTCACCGAAACAGCACCGAAACATGAAGAACATCACCAATAACTAGTAGTCAGAAGCTGGTTTTAAACCCAAACCTGAAACGTCTCTGGCGAAACACCAAAAGACACCCGACATGAAGAAACACCTCGAATCCGAAGGTAAAATAGGTTGGAACCCAGATTTTCTAATTCTCCATGGTTAATCTAAGCTTATATTAAATTATGGGCTTGAAAAAATTCCCTTCTGTTCACTAAGTTGTGCATTAAGTTTCGTATTTAATTCGACTTCAAATTGAGAATATTTGATTGCTAACATATTGTAAATCTTTCAAGCTATACACCCATAATTTTTTAGCCGAAAACACCGTCGAGAACCACCAAAAACCCACTGTCCGTAGGTTGTTCGTGACCTCGGACCTGTGGTCCGGGACCACGGACGGGTTGACCGTGGCCACAGACACCCACGGACGGCGGCAGGATTTTATTTTTTCAAATTTTTAGGGTTTTAACGGTACATGTCCGGGCCCACGGACATCTTGTCCGTGGCCCCAAACTTTTCAAATTGGGTTTTCGGCTTAATTCGACTTTTAAGTTCACCTAGATTAACTAGGGTCCGTGGGTTCGGACATTAGGTCCTAGCCACGGACGGAAACAAAATTTGACCTAATTCTGCCTCGAAACCCTAGTTTAGGTATTTTTAATTTCCACTTTTATTTTATGTCAAAAAATACTAAAACAATTAAAAAAAACAATAGAAGCTCGCGCACTTAGGTTTACAACAACTTCGTAATAAGCCGTAAATAAACTAAGTAGAGGAAAAACACTTCAAGGGGTATGAAAGTAATTTAAACCCTTAATTAGTCGAATACCAAGCCCCCAAACCTGAACTCTACTTTCCTAATTTGATCTAGGTTAAAATTAGGTGGCGACTCATAATAGTTCCAGTGAGCTACCTAGGTTTTAAATAATTATGCTTATACGACTTAGTTATTAAACTTAGGTTATAGTGGACCTAAAACCCGATCAGATCCAATTAACTCGAATCAACATAGGATAGGGTTTAAAAATTGAGGCTCCACAATGGCGACTCTGCTGGGGACAAAACTCTTAATTTTAACTTGTTTAATTTTAAGAAAGAGGGCTTAACTCGAAAAATTATTTATTATGGCTTTATTATTGTTTGTTTACTTTCGTGCACACTTTAATTTTCTGGCACCTTTTGCATCATATGAGAGCGAGGGTCCACACAAACCGATTTCACCCCGGGACCCATTTGAGGGTCCCCTGTCAGGAACTCACACCTTTTAGGTGATGTGAATAAGTGGGGAAAGAGGAGGGTTTCGTCTAACCACATCCCTTAGTACCTGGGCTTTAGCCCAAAGCATTTTCCTCCTGGCAGTGTCCTTACCTAGCCTTGTTTTGGTCAACCAAATACCCGACCATAGACGCACACCTTTAGGTGATGTGGAAAAAGTGGGGAGCCTAAAGAGAGAGCGTGCAAGCCCTATTCCTTTGTGGTGACCCAACCCATGCCCCAAGCACCTCTTCAGATCGATCCATACCCAATTTGATTTAAGCGTTTAGTGAGACATGTTGAATTTGTGCGGGCCTTTGTTTGCTTGTATGATCGACCCACTACCAAGCCTAGAAATTGTTAAGAACTTCTCCTATATCAACTCAGCCCAACCGAATTGGTAGCTTTATTGTTTACGGCTCAAAGGCCCTGTTTGGTTTAACTGTGAGGTCCTTTGGGCTTCGGCCCAAAGTTTATATTTAGGATTTTCTCTTTCGGCCCAATTCGAATTATCAGTTAAGTTCTAGCCCATGAAGAACAAATGCACCTAAAGTATTCATTAAATCCATCAGGCCTTTCCATTTCAAGGTTTATTCTAGTCTAGGAAGACTTTCCACTCGGGCTTTGGCCCAAAATCCTATGTTTAGGTGATATATCTTAGGCCCAATTAGAACCACTTGTTTAGGTTTTGTCCCATTCAAATCCCAGATAGTTTGCGCAACCCATTCATTCTAGTTTCTGGCTTTAATGCCCAACATGATCATCAAACAAATCCTAGACTTCAAAGTTTCTCTCTCAGCCCTGCGGCCCATTCACAGTCCATATAGTTTCCTTCAGCCCATTTCCTTTTGTTCGCTAACGATGGACACCTTGGAAACAGGTAAGCCCGAATCTCAAGTATGAAAGAGGGAAGGAACCCAACCAGCATGGAGACCTAGCTCGTAGCCATGGAACAAAAGTATGTTACCATCATCAAAGAGCTGAAAAGAAAAATCAGCTCCCTTGAGGTTGGTCATCAGGAAAACATTCCGGGGAAGATTGCCGACCCCGGAATAAGCACGACTACATCGAAGTTAACTCTGTTGGGGCCCAGGGTACGCAAGGATTCATAGGGGAAGCTCCCCAGATCACCAGCTAGCTGCAGAACTCAAGAAGGCTCTGAAAAGGATCGAGCGCATGGAAAACGCTAGCAAGCCAGTCGGTTTCGATTACTCTTCTGGCGTCATACCCCCAGGTTGATCTCTCTCTAAAGTTGAAGCTTTCCACACTAGCTCTATTCAGGGTTCCTCAGACCCGCAGGTCCATCTAGCAATGTTCGATAGGGAGATGTCTATCCTTAGTTGAATGACATGCAGAAGGCCATGGTTTTCGCCCGTTACCTTGATGAAATACCTCAACGTTGGTACTTGACCCAGAGGATGAACACCAAACCTATGAGGAGGTTTGTGAGGCTTTATTGCCACCATTTCGAGTATGCTAAGAAACTCAAAGTCACCAGGTCCGACCTAGCCAGCACTCGGCAGAGAGACAATGAATCAATGTCCGACTTCATCAAAAGATGGAGGATGAAGGCCATTGCTATGCCCATGAAGATGGATGAGCAAGAACAGATTCGAAAGATCGTGGATAATATGCTGAAGCAATACAACAACGAGCTAAGTTGCACGTACTTTCCCAATTTTGACATGCTGATGGGACAGGTGAGAATCAGGAGTAAAAGATTCACAAAGGTGAGCTAAAGCTAGGGCAGCCCAAGGTTCAGGGTGTAGGTGCCGAGAACTTAAGTTCAGGCTAGCCAAAACAGTCCCGGTTTCACAATAAGTAAATAAGTGCGCCAACTCAGTGTTTCAAAACAAAGAACCAAGGCCTCATCTCGACCTAGGCGATCCCTGCACCAAGACAGTTTATCGACATTGGCCGACCCTTAGTCAAGCGCTCGTGAAGCTACAAGAGTTGAACATTCTACAGCCTCTCACGCCTTCTCTCGGGATAACCCAATCCGGAGAGCATATGGATCAAATTTGCCAGTTCCATCAGCTACCGGGGCACAGTACTGATGATTGTAGGACACTGAAGCATAAGATTGAATATCTCATCGAATAAGGGCTCCAGTTTGTCGAGTAGGCTAGCGTTTAATAGCATTTTTCCATCTTAATTATTTTTTTCTTTTCAATTTTGTAAGGAGTTTATGATATTTCCATTTTAACAAGGTTAAGATGTTTGCATTTCAGCCTTTTGTCTTTTCAGTTTGTAAACTCAAAAATAAAAAAATGTTTGTTCATCTTGCATCCTAAACTAAATCATCTTGCTCGTCAGCAAACTTCCTTCAAAAACTAATGTTCACGAAATGGTCATTTTTTGGCAATTGAACAAAACGACTTGTGTTTTGTTTCTAAAAGGATGAACATGTCCAACCAAACACCACACAGCTCACCCTAAGCATCCAAACAAACCACATAACAGTTAAAAGTTTACATTTGTCAATTATTGTCATAACCCTGGATTAATAATGAGGGCAATAAGAGTTTAAAGACCAACCACATGATTATTTCTTTTGTTTAATTGTGTGAACAAGTCTCCGAGTGTATAATTTCGCGAGATTGCCTTAAGCGGAAAAACCATGAGTGAACGAACGTGTCATTTTTACACGACTCCGGTGAGACCACATTCAAAGGTGAGGTAAACGGCATAACTCCGACCGAAAGAGATAATTTGTAAATTTACTCTTAGATCTGCGAAAAGTAACAAAGAGCGGATACACAACTATCAGGAATGACACAGCACCTAGGTATAGCACCACATGGCCAAAAGCTTGTGAACTCTGACATTAAACCCTAGGCATCCCCGCTGAGCCTTTCATATATCACTTTTTTTATATTATGAACTCCATAAAATAACCCAGCCAATGATGAATGTCCAAACCGGTGACCGAAGGAAGCGAGGAGTCCAACTCTCACATAAACATTCTCATCAGTCTAAAGAAGAAATGCCGCTATCAGCATGTCGAAGTGATCCGTAAATGGTCATAGAGTGACACAGGATCCAAATAGCACACATCAAACAGCTCTTGAAACTTAAAAAAACCAGGAGACACAAGAACCCCGAAGGTGAATTCAAGAAAGGATATAAAAAGGCAAACCTGAAGTGTTCGAAGAAATCCAAATGACAAAGAGAGGAGAAATGGTGTAAAGGACAACTTCAAAAGTCCAAGTCCAGAAGCTCGAAAAACGTCAATACAAAGCAGCTAGACGACTTAAAGACAAGGAAGATGAATCCGAGAGAAGACGCAAGGTGCAACTTTGATCCCCATTTAAGCTCCATATACCTCAAACATCCCCTCATGGTTCCGTTGTCTTTCATCACACCCCATGGCCATGTTATAAGCCTCAAAGACTTCCGACTTGGTAGTTGTGTATCCATCACGTGAAAGTAACAGATCAAATGCGTAAATTCATTAATTATCAAATTCAATGGTCTAGAATTTGTGACCGTAAGTGAGAAATAAGTGTAAACACCAACACGTCGAGTGTAGGTTAGGAAGCACCAAATCAAACATAAGCCTTGACCTTGTAAGGACGAGACTCTTTTGCACATTTAATCAAAGAAAATACTGGGGGCAATCGATCGGAACGATCGATTGCCATGAACTCTAGCTCGGATTGTCCTAAGGAAAAATAATGGGGGCAATTGTTGGACCAACAATTGCCATGACAACACCAATTGAAACCCGAAGCTTGAGTACCACCATCCCACCACGGCGCACATAAGCTCTTACCTCCACATCAAACACCTCAGGCCCACATAATCCCTTACCTCCACACCACCACTACACAGGCCCACATAAGCCCTTACCTACAGATCATACACCACAGGCACATATATGCCCTGATCACCACCAAAAGTTCTCCACATCAAACACCACTCCCCACTAGTAGCATGTTCATTGATAAGCCGCAGACTTATCATATTTTATGCATTAGATTTAGTTATATAATTATCTAAATAAGGTTAAGTAGTTAATATTTATGTTTTTATATGTATTAAGTGTATTATTTGTTCAGTCTTATGTTTTTATATGTTTTTCCATGCAAGGAAAAACTTCAACACCCTTATACACTCCACTCACGTCTCTATTTCTGCCCCACTTCCTTGTTGGTGTCCAAGGAATTTCTGTAGATCCATCCATGCGAAGAGAGAAAGACCTTGTCGGGTTAAGGCTATGACATCTCCTTCTCCCACTTTGTATTCTCATCTAGTAATTGTGTGGATGGTAATGTAAAATTCCTTGTTAGTTCGTTGGTTAGTGATGAATTTCCTTGTAAAACTCTTATGGTCATTTATGGAATTTACGAGTTTCTTAACCCGAGTTCTAGTCTCCTTACAAGTAGAATGAGTTAGCTAATTATTCACTTATCTCTAAGTCCTATTTAAGGCTTACACACGCAAGAGTAGGATAGATTAGGATTTTGGTGATCTTTAATATTGTTGTTCTGGAAAGGGCAACAAATGCTAAGGTTTAGGATTAATCTCTTATTTCCCCATTATTCTGTTTGTATTCGCGGCATTAGCTATGCACGAGGTGAATGTGGTTAATGAGTTCCTATTATCCGATCCAGAAATAGGAAATGGTTTTTACGAAATGAAGATGCCGGATGTAGTGCCGGATGGAAGATGTCCGGCACAATCAAAGGCCTTGTATGTCGAGTATTTGAGGTCCGGCAGGAAACCCGGCATATTCATTTGTGGGAAACAATCCTTTTTGAGACTTGCCACCCTTGATCCTTGATCATATGAAGTTCTTACATTGATAATTGGCCCTAGTCAAGGAAAATTAGTTTATATAGTTAGTAGTTTTTTGATTAATTGTTATTTACATTCCCCCCTGTTTAGAATAGGCATTTGCCCGGATTAGGACTAGTTTTTATAAGTCCCTTGGGTTTGATACTCTCGGTCATAATATATTCACACTATACTCCGACCGGGAATTATTTACTACCCGTAGTAGAGTTGTAGGGTTATTTTATTCTTTTCATTCTTCTATTATTTTATTCTTTTGTACATAGTTTTTCCTCCAATTTTCTTGTTAGCAAATTGGCGTCGTTGCCAGGGACTTGGAATTCTTTATTCTTTTATTCTTTTATTTATTTCGCCTTTAGTTTTTTCAGATTTGAATGTGCCGTGCATAATGCCAGACATTTGATGCCCGACATAGTCAAAGGAAGCCCGATGCCGGACAGGTTTTACCTGGCATGATGTCTGGCACGTTCAAGTTATTTTCAAATTTCGTAAAGTGTTAAGTTTTTATCAAATTTCCTGTTAGCAACACCATTCGTTTATTTCTCTCTTCTGATACTCCGTATGGTTTGATTCTTTTTTTTATTTTCAAATTTGAAGAAGCCGGGAAAAATGTCGGGTAATATCAACCCGGGATGTTTTGAAGAAATCCCATGTCGGGTGCCGCACGTCTGGCTCGATGCCCGGCATACTCAAATTAATTTATTACTTGTCACATTACGTTTAGTCTCTGTTTGTATATACTCTTCTATTTTTTTCCATACGCGTGTCGGTCGCAACGCCAGGTAAAACCAACCCGGCAGTATTGGAGGAAGTCCAATGCTGGGCACCTCACACCCGGCAATGCATCCGGCATGCCCAATTTTATTCTTCTCTTCATTTCGTAAATTACTTATGTAAGTATTTTGACATTTATTAATACGAATATTATAACATTGTGTTGTGCCCCTCCTAAATCTTAAAAAGGTGAATGCTTCTTCTGTCAATAAGTCTCCCTGAAGATCTAGCCAACTTTGATCTGGAGATCAAGAGAACCCTTCTTTGCTCCATCAAACAACGAAGAAACCCACAAAGATCATTTCCTACGCAAATGGCAGCACCAACCGTCTGCAACATAAACAGGCCTTCCAACCAAGGCCAAAAGCTAGCAATCGACCTCCCTCTCCTAGCACAGAACGAATATGATGAGTGGCAAAAACTCAAGCCATATCATCAAATCAGATGCATCAAGGAGTTGGGTATGTTTTATGGGTCGAACCCGGACGATGCCTTGCTCCACATCACCAAATTCTTACAACACACAAACGGCCTAACCTCCAAAAATAGTGTCCTCCAATATGCTAGACTTTCCTTCTTTCCCCATAGTCTCACGGGGAAAGCCAGCAAGTGGTACCATAGTCTTACCCCCAATACAATTTCCACATGGGAGGACATGACAACCAAGTTCTATGACAAGTTCATGCATGCTTCCAAGTTGCACCCTGGAGATGATCGCCGAGATATACAACTTCAGACAGCCTGGCTGGGAGAACATCTGTGGGACTTGAGACAGATTCAAGGGGTTACTGCGCACGTGTCCACACCACGGCCTCACCATGGAACAACTATCTTAGTTCTTCTACAAAGGATTGATCAACCAATGCAAGACGATGATCCTATCCTCCCTTGGTGCAGACATACTGAAGAAGCTTGGAGATTAATTCCTCAGTGGAATTGAATCTCTTTGCGAAGTGATTAGAGATTGGACCACAGGTGGAACCCAGGGTGGTACCGCTGGTTTATATCAAGTGGGCGAGGGCGATGCTAAATTTGACAAACTAATGCAAAGTAATGAGCAGTTGTTGGAGAGCAATGCTCAAACGCACACGAAGGTTAGCGCTCTACAGAAGGTGGTGGAGCAAATAGCAATGAATAAACTTCCTCAGCAAGTGAATGTGGTTAGTGCACGACCACACGCTCAAGGCCCTGACATGACAGACTTTCAGAATGCTGAGGAAGTCAACTATGTGAGCAATCAAAGGTACAGGCAGCCATGGCATCAAGGGAACCAACCCTCTCAAAACTTCCCAAGTCAAGCCGGCTAGCAGGGAGGTCAGAGGCAATACCGACCATCTTATCCTGCATCATCATCAGAGGCTGAAATGGTTGAACTTCAAGACATGATGTAAGCCCTGATGAACAAGATCTCAGATACTGCCAAGTAGCCTAAAAGGCTAAGTGTAGGGCGGTTCCTCCTCACGCATTCGTATTTTACAAACAGGGGAGCCTCTCTTTTTTCTTAGTCTCTTTCCTTTACGGTTTTTATGTTTTTTTATTTATTAATCGATTAATGGTAAATTATTCTTTTTCTTTTGTTCATTCTTAACAAAAAAAATCAATTTTTCTTTTCATTTTGAACACTGGGGATAGTGTTCCTGCCAAGTGTAGGTTAGGGACCCCCTTTAAAAAAATAAAATAAACTTTTGTTTATAAAATGCATAAGTAGTGAGTTTATACAATGTTTTACTAAACTTTTTGCATGTTTTTGTTAAGATGAGATTAGGAATAAATAAATGCTTGTTCTCTCAAGAGGTAAGCTTTCTAATGACTTGTAGATTTTAGTTTTTAACTTTTTGATTCCTTTTATTTAACATGAGTATAGGATCTTACTCCTAATTCTTTCCTTTAAGTACTTCTAGGTAATTTTTTTCTTCTTTCTCAACTGTAAAAGTCTTTTAGGTGAAAATCTTGAAACGGGTTTTGTGGAAGAATGAAAGAAGAAAGAAAAAAAAGGAAAAAATCAAAAATCTTCTACCAAAGGAAAAGCATTATATTCCCTGAGGTTGCAATGAGTGCCTCAGAATAAATGCAAAAAATGAGAGTTTTTTCCTTTTTTTTCTCCTAAATTACCTATTCTTTAAATACAAAAAATCATGGTTGATTCAGAAACCCTTGCAAAATAGGGCTGAACATATAAAAACCCTCAATGAGTGTCTTGGCCACATTCAGAAACTCTTGAAAAATAGAGCTGCATGATGGAAACTAGAAATAGGAGAGAGTGTAAACCCCTTATGCAAAATAACCCAAAAGTTTTTGATCAGTTTTGAAATTATTTATTTTTTATACCCATTAGTATGTTTTTGATGGAATAGGGATGATTAAGGGATACTTATGAAATAGAGTCAGGCAGTTGGGAATATTTATCTATGTGTCATTCTTGAGTTCATCTGTTTTGTGCATAAGTAATTACTCCTTTCTAATCTAGTTTTACTCGAGGACTAGCAAAAGCTATGTGTAGGGAAGAAGAAGACCTTGTCTAGTTAAGCCTATGACATCTCCTTCTCCCCCTTTGTATTCACTTCAACACCCTTATACACTCCACTCACGTCTCTATTTCCGCCCCCACTCCATTGTTGGTGTCCAAGCAATTTCTGCAGATCCATCCACGCGAAGAGAAGAAGAAGACCTTGTCTAGTTAAGCCTATGACATCTCCTTCTCCCCCTTTGTATTCTCTTCTTGTAATTGTGTGGATGGCGATGTATAATTCCTTGTTAGTTCGTTGGTTAGGGATGAATTTCCTTGTAAAAATCTTATGGTCATTTATGGAATTTACGAGTTTCTTAACCCGAGTTCTAGTCTCCTTACAAGTAGAATGAGTTAGCAACTTATTCGGTTATCTCTAAGTCCTATCTAAGGCTTACACAAGCAGGAGTAGGATAGATGCAACACCCCTCTCGATAAACACGTAATAATCCCTCACGTAGCATAATTAAAGACGTCTTACATCGGAAGAATAAACAACATTAACTCTCTCTCGGGTGTCCCCTGCCATTACTCGCCCATGCGAGTAACGAAGCAGAAACTAAATCCAACAACCAAAATAAACAGCACTACCATACCGCTGTGACAACGAGATAAATCCTATACATCACACTAAGTCCAAAAACCATAACCGTCGACAAGTGAGCATCTACCCAATCCCGCACTTTGGCTTCGACGATGATCAGCAACCTGCAATAATGTCATAAAGGCTCAACGATAAACGCTGAGTATACGGGCGTGGACCCTATTGGTCACTTGTCATTTTAACCATCTTGATATTAGATTGATTTCATGCTATACCATTATACTGATATAATAAGTACTGTAACAATCATGCATAACACATAGTCATCCATCCATTCCAAACAGACATTATTTTCACAAACAGCAGTCACATAAATGATAAGTGAGAAATACATAGACATTTAAGGGTTTAATCTACCTTATATTTACTTACTTCCAGGATAATATTACTCACTTATCGTATGTTTTTTCCTAAGATTTATGTTTTGATATTAATTGATACATTTTATGTATCAAATGCAGTAAAAAGTTTTGGAATTACATAGTTTACTTCACAAGCTTTCCACTTTCCACGCAACAAACGACGAGTGAAACGGAGCTAAAACTACATATCTAAGCCCAGTTGAAAATTGCAGAAAAATGAGGAAATAAATACACCATGTCCGCTCAAGTTTGGCCGGACAGAGGGCGGACGGAGCATGGCTGTCCGGGAAGGAAGGCCGGACAGAGGGCGGACGCATGGCTGTCCGAGGAAATAGGGCCGGACAGAGGGCGAACAAGAAGAGCATGTCCGTGGTAAGTCCGGGTAACAAAGGGCGGACATGAGTTGTGTCCATGGTGTGTCCGCGGATAAAAGGGCGGACAGAAGAGGAGTCCGTGGTGTGTCCGAGGATAAAAGGTCGGACAACACTGCAGCTGCGGTAGAGACGTCCGTGTAAAAATGACCGGACAAGAGATAGAGACGATCGGGGATTTAAACAAGGACGCCTCTAAATGCAACCCAGATCGTGACGGGCAGACCGTCTTCCCCATTTTTCTTGCGGCCCCTGCAAACACATCTATCTACCCCATCACCAATATCAGGCGCCGGCAGTCCTTAAATCCCTCACACGTTGTCCAGTTCTGTCTTCATCCTCATCCTTTCTTCTATATATATAACCACACTGCTACTTCATCAGAAAAAATGCGCACGTTGGTTCACCATAACTCAACTTCACTCCAAATCACACTTCCTCCAGAGAATTCCATTTTCTTCCATACATCCACATCGCCACTTTATTTCCATCGTAATAAATAAGCCCGTGCGAGTGCAGAGAGTTCTTTCTTTGCTTATCTATATCTGTTTTAACGTCTATGTTATTTACGTCGTTTGTTTGTATAATTATGTGTGAGTAATAACTCTAGCCTCCCGGGTTGGGATCAACCTTATTTACTACGTTTCTATAACTACATACTATCTATATCTATAATCATTCAAGCAATATTTTGATTCTCGTCCTTAATACGCTTTAATCTTCAGGCCAATTATTAAAGTTATATTTGTAGTTTCTTGTTAAAATGCAGTGCTGAGACAAGATTCTAGACAAAAGAAGTCAAAACGGGTTAACGACTAGAAGCGAGTTTTCGCCTATAGGTTAATCTGTCTCCAATAGGAATTGTTAATATAGCGATTAATTTATAATAACTTGAGCAAGGATTGCGCTTGTTGTTTAAATTAATCAGGGTTTATTGTACAAGGATCGGTCAATGAACTAATTAAGATTCATGAGTTTATTGCTAAAGTGGTGGAAGTTTACAGTAATATAATTGAGTAGAATAGGTGAGCAGAACAACCCAGGGTGCTTCCTTAAAAACAAAAGAGTTTTATAACTGCTATTATTATTCTGTTTTGATTAATTGTTCTTTTTACTGTTTTGTTTACGTTAAGTGTTAAACCACAATTCCCCTAAAAAGGTGATAAGTTCCTATTAAATAGTCTAATTAGAATTCTCAGTTAATTTACACTATCAGTTAAACCACAGCAAGGTCCCCAAGTGTTCGACACCCACAATTCCACTATTCCGCAAAACGATAGGTACACTGCCTAAGTGGTAGAAGTAGTCACATATTTCTTCCAACAAGTTTTTGGCGCCGTTGCTGGGGACCTCCGGCACGGTTAATTGATAGTTTTTAATTTTATTGAGTTTTCTGTTTAGCTTTTACAACTCTTTAATTTTTGTTTCTATTTTTGTTATTTAATCCTTCTGGCAATTTAAATATCGTATTACTTACGGTCATTTATTTTTCCAGTCATTTATAATTCCTGTCATTTAATTCCCAGTTATTTAAGTTTCCATTGTCCTTAAATTTCAGTAATCTAACATTTAAATTCTGTCATCTAATTACTAACATTTAAATACTGTCATTTAAATTTCTGTCATTTAATTTCAGTTAACTAATTTTTAAATTTCAGTAAACTAATTCCTAACATTTAAATTTCAGTAATCTAACTACTAACATTTAAATTTCCAGTAAACTAATTTCTAACATTTAATTTTCAGTTATTTAATTCTTAGTCAGTTAATTTCTGTCATTTAAATTCAGTTCTTTATATTTCTGTCATTTAAATTCCCCTGTCATTTAAATTCCCTTGTCCTTTACTTTTCAGTTATTTAAATTCCAGCAATTCAATTATGTCTTTTTTCTTTATTTTTGTTTTAGTTAATCTGCATTTATTTTTATTCATTTTTGTTCATTTAGTTTCGCTTTATTTTACTCTTAAAAAAAATATAGTTCTTTGTTTCATTAATTGCTTCTTTATAATTTTGTTATTTAATTTTCTATAGTTTATCTTTACCTTTTAATTATTGCTTTTGTTTTCTTTAGCGTTTTTCCATTTTTTAAAACTGCAAGTTATTTCTATATATGCGTCGAACTCGATCTGCAGGTAGTCCTCAAAACGATCTTGAACCTGAGATTGAAAGATTTCTCCACAGAGAAAGACAACAACAACGTATTGAGATGACAAATCGACAAACTCTCTCCGAGTACCAGCAACCTTCAGTTGAAGGGAGGCCCTCTGCTATTGTCCTTCCTCAAGTTACACAGGCTGAATTGGATGCCTGGCAATTCAAAACAAGTTTTATCCCCACACTCTACCACCAGGGCCAATACAGCGGGCTAGATTCAGATGATGCTCCACACCATATATCTGCATTTCTTGATTTCTGTAACACTTTTAATAAAACAAGACATTTAAATGAGCGCATCCGTCTGCAATTGTTCCCTTATTCCACGAAAGATGGTGCCTCCAGGTGGCTGAGAAGTTTACAGCCCCAGCAGCATCCACAGCTGGGCCGAATTAGCAAACAAATTTCTGGCAAAATACTATCCCCCCGTCCAAGATAAGAGAAAAAATCGCTGAGATCACCAACTTTTATCAAGAACCATGCGAGTCTCTTTATGATTCGTGGGATAGATTCAAAGAATTACAGATATTATGCCCACATCACGGTATGAGTAGCCAGGAACTTATGCTATCATTATTTAGAGGTTTAAATGATTCTAACAAATTGTTGCTAAGTTCCTCGTCTGAAGGAAATTTTATGAAATTGACCGGAGAGGAAGCAGTTGAACTACTGGATACGATGACCGCCAGCACCAGACAATGGTGTAAAGACAAGGGAAGAGGTGAAGTAAAGAAAGAACCGGAATGTACAGTATTCCCCCTCAGGATCATGTATCTCTGCTCAACTAGCTGCACTTACAAAAGTTGTGGAGAAACTAACGCTGAGTCAACCACAACAAAAAGTTGTGAAGGCGGTGGCCACTTCCCCATATCTGACTCCCTGTTGCGAAAACTGTGGAGGAGCCTGATAAGTGTCCAAATGAGCATGATTTATAGGTGTATTTCATATTTAATATTAGCACTTTTCTTGCTCATTTCTCCACTTCGGTTGATTTTCCTCTAGTTTGTTTTATTATTTATCTCACAAAATTATTGTTCAAACATGAGGAAAACCAAGCTGGAAGTAAAGTAGATAAAGAGACGAACACATAGACGCAAACGGCTCAGAAAACGGAGCCCAAACGAAGAATATAGAGCCAGTCGAACAGAGCCAGCAGAAGCACGAGACAACGCGACTGCACGTACTGCATGCATGCAACCGCCCAAATTGAGGCGGTCTTCTCTGTGGGCAACCGCCCAAATTGAGGCGGTCTTCTCTGTGGGCAACCGCCCAAATATAGGCGGTCAAGACACAACAGAACCGCCCAAAATGGGGGCGGTCAGCACCAGAGGGAACCGCCTCTTTAAGAGGCGGTTAGGGCTAAAAAATCAACCGCGACTAGTTTTCTCGCGCAGTCTTCGTCTGCAACTTGAACGCCTTATCTATCTACTCCAGCACCGCCTACCATGAATCTCTCACGCGTGCACCTGTCTGTCCCCTCTGCAATAAATGAAGATAGCAATGAATGCTCAATCAATTTTACGTACGGATGCCTATCTCAATTCTCTATATAAACCAGCACCATACTGCAAAACAGACCACGTACGACCACAGTCTGAAGAAATCAAATAAACACCACACTCCCATTCTCTTCCATTTAATTCCTCCCGTATCACCACACTTCTCCATCTTTTATTTATTTTTACCATTTCACCTCATACACGTACGTACTCAATCACTCAAACGAAGCAGTATTTTACAAAGAGAGAAAAGAGGCAGGCGAGTGCAGACCCGTTTTCGCAGGCAGTTCCTGAGTAATGAATATTTCAGTCTCTACTCTGTTTTTATTTCTGTCAATGTCTGAGTAATCTCATAATTGTGCTTAGGATGGGTGTTTAACCCAAATAACTCAGCGTATTTATAATACCGAGTTGGCTTATAAATATTTGTTTTGTCTCTCTCTATTATTAAATGTTTAAGAACTGATCACTTTTACTCATTTACGGTTTCTCTAATTTCAATGATTTTGTAAAATTAGAGAATAGACCACAAGAGAGACAAACGTTAGATTTTATTCTCCTTGATTAGCAGATAAAATCCATCGCTGTTATAAAAAATTCTCACTTAAAGCTAATTAATTTTTAGACTTTTTCTGATTGTAAGAAGTTTAATGAATTAATTAAGAGCTGTCCTTATCTATGATTTAGAAAGGTCACAAGATAAAATTCTTAACAGACAAATAAGAGCAAACTAGGATTATATTTATTATCTGAGTTATAACCGGGCGATTTCACCTTCCTTAGCACATTTTCCATCCACTTAATTCACAACTGTTTTTACTGTTTTTATTATTTCTTTATTAATCCAACAACAAATCAAGCTTGCCTCCGGCTAAACCCCTTTTTACAGTTTTTAATTAACTACCTAAACTAGGATAATTGAACAATCTCCTTGTGGATACGACACTTGTTTTAACTACTACGAATAGGTACACTTGCCTATTAGTTTGTTATAATTCTATATTAATTATAGTGTAGTTTTATCCCAACAAGTTTTTGGCGCCGTTGCCGGGGAGATTGATTCCATCAATTTCCCTAGTTTCTGGTAGTTCACTCGCTATAGTAATAATCTGTTAATACTATTAAATTGTTAATCTTGGACATCTGAATTGGACATCGGACTTCGGACCTGACTTGGACATTTGACTTCGGACTTTGGACATCTAACTCCTAACATCTTAATATTATTGTCATTTCGTTCCATTGTCATTTCGTTCCATGTCCTTTCTTCCATTGTCCCTAACTACTAACTTAAAATTTCTTGTCATTTCGTTCCATTGTCCTTTCTTTCCATTGTCCCTAACTACTAACTTAAAATTTCTTTCTTGTCATTTCGTTCCATTGTCCTTAACTTTCATTTCCATTGTCCTTAACTTTCATTTCCATGTCCTTACTTTTCATTTCCCCAGTAACTAACTTATAATTTCTGTATACTAACCCCTAACGTTTATCAGCCTAACCAATATTTCTGTCTTTCTTATTTTATTTACTAACTAATTTTGCAGCTTCTCGACAAACCACAAGTTATCTTCTGTGCATGCCAAACACTCGAACCCGAGGCTCTCCACCAATCAGTCCGAGCCCCGAACCCGAGCGTACTTTATTTCAAGCGCAGAGAAACCTGAGAAACCAAGCCATGGCCAATAACGAAGTTATAAATGAAATAGACCATGCAATTCAACCAGAACACCGTGCCCTATCTGATTACCACCAACCAAACACCGAAGGAAGAGCATCAGCTATAGTTCTCCCTGAACTAACACCAGAAGAAGCCGGACGTTGGGTTTTCAAAACCCACTACATCACCGCCGTCCGGGATCTAGGCAAGTTTAGTGGAGCGAACCCAGATGAAGCCCCAAATCATCTGAGTCTCTTCCTAGACTTCTGCAATTCCTTTGTCAGACCGGCAACGTCAAAGAAAGAATTCGACTACAACTATTTCCTCACTCGTTGTCGGATTCAGCAAACCGGTGGTATCGAAGTCTTCCCTCCCTCCCGATCAATCACCACATGGCTTCAAATGGCCCAAAAATTCCTTGCCAAATACTACCCAACCAGTAGAACGAGGCAATTGATCGGTGAAATCAATACTTTCTGTCAGGAGCCGGGAGAAACGTTGTACGACGCATGGGACAGATTTAAAGATATGCTAATGAAGTGTTCCCACCATGGTCTTGACGATCAATCCCTCTGCCTGTCATTCTTCAACGGTCTGGATGATGGGAACCGACTACTCGTCAATTCTTCTGCAGGAGGGAGTTTCATGATGAAATCTCCTAAAGAAGGAATGGACCTTCTCGAAACCATGACGAGCAATACGAGACAGTGGACGAGATCCAAAGGAAGAACACCACGAGCAGCAGGCTACTCCACGTCGAGCCTACAGATCATTTATCGGCTCAGATCTCGTCCCTTACAAAGATGGTGGAAAAGCTAACGACATCACAAAACGAAATTGTAAAAACAATAGCTTCCCCACCTACAAGTTCATCGTCAGTTCCACCTACAGAAGGATGTGCCATATGCGCCGGTCCTCATGAAACCCCTCAGTGCGAAGGTAAAGGACAGTACGAGGAAGCAAACTTCATAGGAAACCGTCCCGGTAATTCCTACAACAACAACTTCAACAACAACTATCCATGGAGAAATCACCCGAATTTCTCATGGAAAATAATGATCAAAACCAAGGAGGCCAGAACAACAATTCAAATACCTATCAGGGGAACAGACCCCAACCAAATTCTAACATGGGTTATCGAGCACTAGGTGCCCCTCCTGGTTTCCAGCAGCAGCAACAACAACAACTAACCACACCTCTTCTGATCCAAATGAGGAATTCAGAAACTTAATGAAAGGATTCGTGACTACGACCCACACCAGGCTCGTGGATCAAGAAGCCACTAACAGAAGGGTTGAAGCCCAGATACAGCAAACCAACCAACAGTTGGAGCAAATCAGTCAGCAGCTTGCACAAAGGCCACCTGGTGCCTTCCCTAGTCAGCCAGATCCAAATCCAAGGGAACAGGCCAAGGCAGTAACGTTAAGAAGTGGTAGGCCGCTCAACTCATCTCTTCCCCGAGATGATACTGATAATCAAGAGCAGCAAGCTCATGAACCTCAAGAAAATTCAGAACAAGAACAGGAAGATGCTGAAGAAGCCTCTCCTCCTACAAAAAATATTCCGAGGAGAAGGAGTCTCCTGAATCTACTCTCCTTCCCCTCTCACAAAAATTCTTCCCCCACTTCCTTTTCCAAACAGAATGAGAAAGAAAAATTTAGATGAACAGTTTGGAAAGTTTCTTACTCACTTCAAGAAACTGACGATCAATATTCCTTTTGCCGATGCTTTAAAACAAATGCCAATATACGCAAAGTTCATGAAGGATATCATCACCAACAAAAGATCGTTGCAGGAAGTGGAAACTGTACACCTTACACAAGAAGTGTCAGCAGTACTTCTCAAGAGTCTCCCTCCAAAACTTGGAGACCCAGGTTTGCCAATTATTCCATGTTCAATTGATAATGTTGATTGTGGTAGTGGGTTATGTGATCTAGGAGCTAGTATCAATTTAATGCCACTCTCAACTTTCAACAAACTTAAAATTGGTAAATGCGAACCCACTTCTATTCAATTACAATTAGCAGATAGATCTTTAGTATTCCCAAAAGGAATAATAGAAGATTTGATTGTTACTGTAGGAACTTTGTGTTCCCCGCTGACTTTATTGTAATTGACATGGAAGAAGACACTAGGGTGCCCTTAATCTTAGGACGACCTTTCATGAGAACTGCTAGAGCACTAATCGATGTTGAAAAAGGAAAAATCATTTTAAGGCTGCATAACGAAACTCTAGAATACGACATGTCTAAGGTTATAAAGAAACCCGCTCATTTAGAAGATACTTTTTCCATAGATATTGTCGACTCTATTGTGCAGGATAATTTATCTGCTATTATCCGTAATGACGCTCTTGAAAATGCCTTGTGTCTGAAATCTGTGATAACCGATTAGTATACCCTGACACAATCCAAATGGTAGCAGCTCTGGATAGAGTAAAATCATACAAGAATCACGCTACCCACCACCAGAACCATTAGAGCTATCTACTCAGAAATTACCACCATCCATTGAACAACCCCCTCTCGTAGATCTGAAACAATTGCCATCACATCTGAAGTATGTTTATCTTTCTGACTTTTGTACTTTGCCTGTTATTATTTCTTCATCTCTAACAAGTACACAGGAAGAACAGCTTGTGAAGATCCTTCAGAACCACAAGAGGGCAATAGGCTGGTCCATTTCGGACATCAAAGGTATCAACCCCCATTTCTGCACACATCACATATACATGGAGGATACCTACAAGCCTTTAGTCCAGCCACAGAGAAGGCTGAATCCCAACATGAAAGACGTAGTAAAGAAAGAGGTGCTCAAACTTCTCGACGCCGGGATAATCTACTCCATCTCCGACAGCAAATGGGTGAGCCCCGTTCAAGTGGTCCCGAAAAAAGGAGGTCTCACTGTGGTCCCCAACGACAAAGGTGATCTAATTCCTCAGAGAACCACGACGGGATGGAGAGTCTGCATCGATTACAGGAAACTGAATAGCGCAACGCGGAAGGACCACTTTCCCTCTACCGTTCATTGATCAGATGCTGGAAAGATTGGCCGGGCAAGATTACTACTGCTTTCCTGGATGGTTATTCAGGATACTTCCAAATACCCATTGCCGCTGAAGACCAAGACAAAACCACATTCACATGCCCGTACGGGACATTTGCATATAATCGGATGCCTTTTGGTCTATGCAATGCCCCAGCAACATTCCAAAGATGCATGA